>JAQFYZ010000832.1:0-32203 GCA_034695085.1 Cylindroiulus punctatus
TACGCTCGTATCGCGGATTTCGAAATCCACTTAGGCTTGTTATCAAAATTGTGTATAAATGTTTATTCTTGGAAGTGGTGTTGCCAAACTGCTGCATGTCCCAGCGAGTAGTGGTCGTTAAATTGCTGAGCTTTGATTACTTTTAAGAAAAGATTATTTGAAGGGCTGGGGTATAAAGTATTGCTTGAGATATTTTCTGCAAGGATGCTGTTTTTCCAAAAAGCATTGGCTGTTGTAAACTGTGTATCTCTCTCATCGCTCCATTTATCCGTCCATTGCTAAGTAGTTTTATCGCAACATGTTATCTTCCCTTTGATCTTCACTTCATAACTTGCCATTCGATATAAAATTCCCTTTGACAGCTCTTTTTCCGTCGAAATTTATTTACTTTGGCATGTGGCCCCTGTCTGCAACTGGCCACCCCAGAGAAAATAATGCTTTCTACACTTCAGTAACTGATCGTTTATGGTGTCGTATACCACGAAACCATATGAGATTCAATACTCACATGTGCTTAAACCATAAAGAATTGCTCTGGGAGAAAAACATATATATTGATTCATTCGCGCTCAATTGTTGGGTCTTAGAATTGATCCTGATATTATTTTTTGAGGAAATTGAGACCAGTGTCTGGTCCGTATGCTCCATTGGGTTGAAAGTCACGTATAAGCCTCTTAAGATACATTATTCATCAGCCACTTTTCCGTCCGTGATTGAATTATTTTTTCTTCCAGAAGCAAAAAGATATACCTTTATTTTGTATTTTTGTCTCTCTCTGGCAAAAAGTTGCCTATTAATGTAATTATTCTTGGCTATGAGATTGCGCTCGTCCCTTGGGCTTATTTTCATTTTAGGAACTCGTTTTTATCTCCTTAATATGTCTGCATTCACATTCGTTTTCATATTTTAATCTATTAATTACTTTACTTAGAAACTCGTGTCTCAGTAGACGTAAACGTTCATACAACTTGTATCTTAAAAAGTTAAACACATTTTATGCCATAAAATTTTTACATACAATATATTCTAAAAGATTTTTTGGCAACTTTTACATATAATATATTCTAAACGTATATGACTTTTAGAATTGTATTTTGATTCAAATCTCCATGCAACCAATACTCAAAAATCCAGTTCATGAAGCGCTCATTTTTAGAGGACGATTTGTCGGGCACCCTGTATTCTCCCCTTTGACAACCCATTGATGTAAAGGTCATTCGTCAACGACGTCTTTAAAATTTATAAAAGCTGATTTTATGGACTCTGCATAATACATGCATTATGGAACCTTTGAAGATACATTTGTTCAAAATGTGTATTTTACTACAAGATCAGCTTTCTTGCATGCTTTCACGAGTGAATGCACACGTTTTTCAACTCTTTATCTTCAAAATGAAATTCTTGGCTTTATGGGCAATGATAATTCGAGAAGCGTACTTAATATCGATTATTTTTCCAGCTCCCAACGTATTGTAGTTAGCTGTATTTTAGGATGCCGCTTAGCGATAATGCTAAAGGATTAAAATCGTTTTATGGCCGAAACGTTAATTGTGAAGGAAAGTTAGCGGATAAAAATACATTTGTAATAAGTTAGCTCTGAACCGCAATAAATATGCTTCGTGAAATGTATTTCTCCGGTAAAAGCCCAAACGGCAAGAATAGGAAAAAATTTAATATTTTATGACCCAGAGGGTTTCGAGTATCGAAAGAAATTGAATTGCGCTCCCGTTATCAAATTTTCCAAGTTTAACCTAGAATTCAGCATTGCACATCAGGTAAATGCCTGGGGAAATTAATATTCTCATACCATAAGCTGACATTATGTATTTTTGGGGGTAAAAGATTAAGAAACGTGAAAGGCAAATATGCATGAACGCATAAACAGCCAGCTCCTAAGAGACGAAAACGTATTCTGCACATAATATTTACAGATGATAAAATTATAAACGAATAATATAAGTATGCCTATATGGATAGGAATAAAAGCTCGCGAATAAAACTAAATGTATGATACCCATGGCGTCCAAATTTCCCATTATCATTCTGAATACGAGCAGCATTACCAAAGTTTGATGAACCTTATTTTCTGGAGGATTTTGACCTCTTCACTTAAAGCTAAGCCTACTCTAATGGGTAGATAAGCCCTTTATAGTACCTGCAATTACAAAATACAGAATGCTCATAAATTATGCACTCCATTATAAGTCTTAATATATGTAAATTACTAAAAATGGAACGTGAGCAATCCAACATGTTCACATACATGTATAGTGATCGTTTCTACTATCTTAACTATTTCAACATAGATCCCCATCCTTGTTAATATTTCAAATTTATTTATTTTACTATTTATTATTTATTTTTTAGATCTACATGTATCAACAATTATGGCATTACTCGATTTTAAAATGAACTTATATTCTATCCTGTAATTGGGCATATAATTGAAAGTGGTTGTGTGTGTAATAATTACTTATATATAGTGCATATTTTATTTCGTTTTATTTCAAACATAAAAAGCTACCCATCTGTTATGCTCAAATTTTTACGGTTTAGACCAACTCTAAATTGTACAAATATTTCGATTTACAACCTAAGTACAGTTTTTGGTTGTACTATAACTGTGTTTAACATATTGAAATTGAAGCTAGGCTATTAAAATGTCTTTTTAAGGTAAAGTGGGTTCACTATAGGTGTTTTAGTCTGAATCTTCCGAAAGTTTCTGAAAAGCAATTTTCTGTCATGACGTGTAACGACAAAATTGAGTTTGGGAAATCGATTTTTTCCCCTTTATCCATACCTCCGAAAGTAATCCAAGGATTTTTCTTGTAAATCAACACTGGCTTTAATCTACTGTATAATGCAGGATACTGTAGTTCATACTCCAAGCCTTAATGTCTCACTTAAATGACAGGATACGTTTTCATTTTCGCTTTGATTTTGCCAGCAGTATCCAAACTTGCTTGAGGCAAGCTGGCTCAGGCCGCTTTGAAGCTTAATGGGATATTTTGGTAAAAAACCGACATTTTGGATTTGTAAATAAATGTCTTATATTCTAGCATGGCAACCAAATTGTGTTTTTATCAGCTGCACCCTGTTTAAATGCACCCAAGGTTTAGTCCTAAATCCGTCCATGGCATTTACTGAACTACTGAAAGTATGCTTGCATTACAGATTAGTTACTCGAATTTTTTATCAGAATTACACATTACAATGTCGTGCATTTTCTTTACTCCCAACTCAATTACAAATACTAGGATTAAGTACTCTCAGCGAATTTACTGAAATTTGAATTGTGTATGGGGTACTACATTATAGCATTCATGTTTAACAATTAATTAAATATCCCCCTATATCTTACAGCAGCGTTTAATATAATTAAGAACAGCATTAACATGTGTATGCATGTATACGTGTTAAACCTATGCATGGCAAATGATAATTTTTAACGAAAATTTGAATAAAAAAATGATGACTCATAATTTCACTGATACGATGACCACTCCCCATAAGATAATGAGTATTAATGACACACATGTAGCTACCTAAACATGGTTGTGTGCAGTTGTGTAGATAGGGGGGTTAAACAAATCCACCCAATTTATTTGACCACCACATCACGGTGAACACCATCATTATTGTTAAATTGATTTTGCTGTAGCTTAATTATGGCTATCCTTTGGCATAGAATTCCATCGTATTATTATTTGAAAAAAACTAAAACCAATAATCAAGTTATAGTCAACCAATAGTTATAAATGGGCTCGACATTTCATAATTGGATTACAGTGTATAATGATACACTTACATGAAAAATATCGATATGGTGTATGTTGATGAATTCAACCTACATTATTATTATGTGTGTTTTTATAATTCTGATTGACGTCCATATATGTATAGTATGCCATAATGGAATCCATATTATGAATGAAATAAACATGCCAGCTCATCTTATCTCAAGACACCTTAAGTGGTTGTGCTCACAAAAAAATATTTTGAAAGTACATATCAGTATACCCAATATTTTAAGCTTATTTTTCCGTATTTGATCTGTCGTGAAATGGAAATAGACGTCATCCTATTTTTCGAGCTTTGATGCTCAGTGTTTTTCGGTCTGGTGTCCTACTGTACTTAGGGCCTGGAAAGTCAGGACCCTTAACACGATCGCCCACATAGGCGACACTCGTCTGCCCCAAATTACTATCCTGCGAAACGACTTTTCGCTGTCTCGTGTATGTATCTGGCGATGCACTCAAAAGTGGACTTTTTTCTCCATTTCTTTGGCACTCAACTGATGGCTAAACATTCATTTTCAGCAAATGCGCCACACGTCAATGGGCCTATTAGGTGAGCTGAATGTTTTTTGCACTCTGAAAGCCTGCCTTGCCTTAAATGGCGTGGCATTTTGCGGAGAAAATGCGCAAAAATTACTTGCTAGGGCCGCAAATTTAAATGGAAGTTCGAAGGAATTGGCTAGCATTTCAGGGTATAAAAAGGGGCTGAAAACGTGATGAGAAGCAAACAGGACCCACGATCACCAACCAATCTGTAGCTCGCATAAGTTAGGAGACGCAAAGTGTTTTTCTACCATGTCGCATTCCCCACTCTGCAAATGCAGCGGCATTTAATGCAAAGTCTGAACTAAAATGTCAGCAATAAATGTAATTTAGAAGTTCTTAGGAAATGCTGTTACGCTCTGTTAACATTACCGCATAAACATCAGTTGCATCTGCTATGCTTACGAAAAAACACTTGGTTGCACAAATGCAAACCCTGTGCTACTTGAAGTAAATGACATCTCCATATTGTGGAGGGGGATGTATTGCGCATATTAGCCCGACAAATCTAGTCGCTTTATGGTATGAGGCAGTCGAGCAAAAACATTCTGGTGAACGGATGATGACGTTAAAAACCTGAGTTTTTTTTTATAAATTTAAACAAATTTGGGAATTGGACAACGGTGATTTTTACGCGATTGTGTTTACCAACTGCAGGAGGGATTTGCAAACCACACAAGAAATGAAAACATATAAATGAAATATGACTTATGACGTGGACAGATTGGATGCTTTTGCTCATCATACAGTATTCATGTACCTCCTGATTAAAGATACCCTGGTGGTCAACAGAATGGAATCAAGGCTATTATTGTATGTTTTGTATTATGGAGGGTGCAACATTACTTTGCACATTTGCACTTTTGTAAATCGTTAGGCTTGTTTCATAAAACGAGCTGTTTGTGTTAGCTAATTTTTTTCATTTTGTGGCACCCTGCAAAAATTGTCAACAAAGTTTTTAAATGTCGTCTTGAAATCTTTGCAGGAGTTAAAAGTGTACAAAAGTGCAAATGTGCAAAGTAATGTTGCACCCTCCATAATACAAAACATACAATACACATTTCTTACGAATTTTCACAAACACGAAGGTGTTTGTGAAAATTCGTAAGAAATGTCTAATTCTTGAAAGGTTATATCGGGGATTCTCAGGATTTTAGGGAAATTCAGGTAAAAATATAATATTTTCAATTATACATTTACGTACATGCGTTTTGCTCTAACATCAACAACGTATAATATTTGAATGTTAACAAACAGTACTGAAAATATGGAAGCCTTCTATGGATTGCTCATTTTGCATTTATTCACTTGCGAGGTGAAAAAAGTAATTAAATTGGTGTAAAAGAAATCTCTTAAGATAACGTCGTAAGCTCCTTTTTTTGCAAAAATGATTAACGTAAGAAACATGCACGGTTTGTGCTCGTCTAATTTGATTTGATCGAATCAAATTTATTGAATTTGCGAAAAGTATTTCATTCGTAATTACTTGCATAATCAGTATCTCCCAGGTCATAATCCCTACGCATTTAGAGTACTATATTTTTCCTCATCAATATACAACATACTTCAATGTGGGTTCGTTTAAAATAAGTGAATGAGAATACGGGTTGAATATGTGATTTGAAATTCATTTTTTGAGCGACATTTATTTATAACACCTTTTCTTTAATGTTTAATGGATTTATTGATGGATTAGCCTTAAAATAGCATCTAATGTACATGTATGATATTCGATTAAATGTGACGAATATTAAAGGGGGAAATGTGTGGTGAAACATGTGTGTATTTGAAATTATCTTTCTGTACATTATGCATTGTGGTAGTATTTCTGTATTATCTTTAAGGAAAAATTCTTGAGAAAGATCTTGTTTTAAACCACAGAGCTTTTCATGAAGATGCCTTTGTTTGTTGCACTTATGCATCTAGCATTTTTTAAATGGCGTTTTCCATGCATAAACTGCTATAATTGTGAAATATTGCTCAAATCTCCTTCCAGAATGCATGCTGATTTCTCTCCATAAATTTGACAGAATTAATGATAACACATGGTCAGTCGCTACGATATTTTCTAGTAAACCGAGCCTGCACTGACATTTTTCCTGCGATATTTCCAAAATCAAATTGAAGTGGCAAGTAAAAGCAATTTCCATGTAAAAGCGTCCACCCTTGTGTAAGAAGGAAAAGACATTTTAAGACCGGGATGCATTTTATCGGTTTTCTTCTGTCCTTACTTATTTGAATTCTTGAATTTCATTTAGCTTTTGTTGAACCACGATTTTGTCCTAGTGTGAAGATTTACGCTGAGGCTTGAAGGTAAACCGTTAGTGCCAAACCTCTTGATATAAATTTTCTGGAAAACATTTGGAATGCCTCGCCAAACTTTTTTGAAAACAATTTTTTATTGCTTAATATATTTTTCCTGAATAAATGCATGCGTCTTAACCTCAGTGATTTGGGATTTATGATCCCTCCATATTTCATGCTGATTTAGGTTTCTGGCTTTATTTGGGTAGTTTCCATTTCAGTGGGATTGTAGGGATATATTTATTTCTAATTTTTGTTTGTGAGTTTCAAAAACAAATTATAATCTGTGCTACAAAGAAATATCCATTAAGGCTGAGGAGTTTAATTTTTTTTGATATTGGTAAAATTAGTCATTAATTAAACTAATGAAGATAGAAGAGAAACGTATCCATGCAGTTTACAATGCTTGCATCTAATACTGTATGTAAGAAAATAGTTTTGAGTATTCTTCATTGTCAAAAGTACCTAGCATTTGACATTTTAAAACTAAATTAATACAGGTAAAATGTTTTTTGTATATGAAACATTGTACGAGTGATACTATTTTGCTCTAGTGCATTCATTGCAATAGAAATATAGTAACATTTTAATTCATTGCCTCACAAAATGCTCAAATAGGCCTTTTGAAAAAAGTTATTTTTACCAAAGACTTTCCAGTGTTCCTGATTTTTGACTTTCATTTAAACCAAAATTCCTTTCTTGTGAAATTTCCCATATTCAGCCTTAGCTAAAGCGGAATATTTATTTCACTCAATCTTTGAATTTCTTGCTTGGCATTAAAATATAAACGACGTCGTATGTTAAATGATTCAATGCTCATTTATTTTTCAAATCGATTTTCTTATTCGTGCTTCGTGATTTTCAAAAGGATTTTTTCGATGCCTGACATAGAAAGGTTCGTGCAAAGACACTGTAAAAACACGAATGCTGTTGCTGCAGCAAGCTTATCTTTTAACTTGTTCAATACTTTGCCTTTTATACAGTTTGACAAATCTTTACTGACGTTTACAAACTAGTCTTCCTGTCCTGGGGGAACACTATATCTGTGCAATTTGCCAAATGTGCACAACCGCTGTGTTTGATTTGAATAATGAACCCTTAATGTAATCAGTTGCATTCAAAAACGTACGAAGCTCTAAAAAGCTCAAAGCAATTTTGGTATAAAGATTGTTCTCACGTATGAAAACCACGTAGGAGAAATTCAACATTCACCTTAAAGCCACCTTGCAGCAAGAGGATTTTTCTCATCTCGAATTAAGCGAATCGTTTCTAAGATTGCTTCGCCTTACTCCCTCTTCAAAGGGGTAATATCATAATGAAAATTGATTTTAGGATTCGTTATAGAGTTAATTTATATTATATAAATAACTGACTGAGTTTTCTGCATCTTCGGAATTTTCCTTAAGAAAACATTCGCTATCCCAAACAAGTTGTTTTGCGTTTGCATAATTGTTTAGTACTAACGATATTGTAAATATGTTATTATTCCTGCAATATATTGGTGGTAGAAGAATATAATTGGAGCTACGTAATTTGAGCATGAGATACTCGTAACATATCAAATAAAATGCAGCGCATCAGCCAGGGAAGTAATTGGAAATGCACAAAATGAAAATGCTGATTTGTGTAAGTTAGGAAATTAAATTTGAGACTACATGTAGTTTCATTTTTATTTATTGTTGCAGAACAGTGTATAGTTTGTATGGATACATACATGTAAATGTGCATGTATTTTCGTGAAAATACAGTCCATAAGTGAATAAATCATTGAAAATCTCGTTAAATTTTGCTGAAGGAAACCTAGTAAGTTCGTGTTACAATACCCGCGATCATTTTCTAAAGAAATTCTGAAAATATGGAAAATATGTAATGAAGGACTGCAATTGTAATTGGGGATTTCCCTCAATCTATTTAGGTTTCCAAAGTAAAAATCGGTTGTCCATGTTATCTACTTGATGCAGAAATTTCAGGACAATGAACTGTTTTGGAATGTAGAATATCAATCATAAATATACACTGTATGTATTTGTGTTTGGCTCTGAGTTCGTTTGAGGGGATTTGCAATCAAATGAACCGAATTTATTACAAGGTTTGAATATAATGATTGTGGGTTTCATACGGATTACGTGTAATGACACAAAGCTTTAATCTCCATTCCATTATCAATATTTCCTTTTCATATTTCATCCACGATGTCCGCTGTGTATTTTGACTGCAAATAAGCTATTTTTTGAATTCAAATCGATATTTTTTACATATCAGTAAATTCATGTTGTAATGTGCGTAGGTTTAGACGTTACTTGCTACAAGGTGAACTTCACTAGAAGAGATAAGAATATGCTCGTTATCCGTGTAAATCCTATAAGCTCACGGCTTCAATTGCTCATTTAAATACGCTGAATGGAGAGATAGCGTTATTATAGAGAAAAATTACAAAGGAACGAATATAGCTGTTAAAAACATAATATCCTCCAATGTCAACAGAGAATTGCATTAGGGGTGAATGTTTTGAGATATCTTTTTGAACCATTCTTGTTTGGAAAGGGTTTAATGCGAGAATTAAACCATCCAATCGCCCAATTTCAGTGTTGAAAAACAAATTATGAACATAAAACTACAACACAAAGAATGTGTTACATCTAATTGTAAATTCATCCGTTATTTCGTGGCGCGTTTGTTGGGAATTATGGGCACTTAAATCACTTCCTTGGATTATTCCTTGCTGCAAGGTTTGTGTTAATTTCAATTGGGTGTTGTAATCCAATCATGGTCGTACATGCGCCTTTAATCAGCTAAATTTAATGAGTACTAAATTTATTTGTTTGGTCATTACTGTTGATGGTAGTGTCCTAATACGTCAGTAAACCCTACTCACTTATTACTGTATTTTCATGCAAACAGTGTGTCATTGTTGGAATTATCTGTTCTCTCGATAAAGTATTGTAATTGGTTTATTAGTTACATGTATTTTAATCGTAGGCTAAGGTTAGTGATATATTAGATTAATTTCCAACGATCAAACCGAATTTGTTACTATCTCCACTAGCCACCACATTAAATTTTAATGAAAACCAAATGTTGTAAATCATAAATCCAAGACGTTCTTCCCTTATTTCGAGTCCTTCATTCAGACAATCTTCAATTTGTCTTGAAAAATATTTCTATTATTTCATTGTTAGCTTGTTTACAAAATTGCAGCTTCATGCTGCAGGGATGAATTGGTAAGTTGAAATATCCAACTTTAGGTGATCAATATAAAAAACCTTTGCATTTATTAAATGAATGTATTTTATCAAATCAATTATTTCATAATAAAACACTTGCAGTTTAAAGAGTACAGAAGTTTTGATATTGATAAAACAAAATTGGGTATAACTGCTTTTTCTTTTGGCAATGACACTCGTTAAAACACATTTAAATTCACCATTAAAGTGTATAAGAAATTCTTAGAAGAAGGTGATGATTCAGTATGTACTCTAAAACAGTCCTTTCATGTTTCTATTTTAAGATTACATTGTTTTATGACAATTCATTCGTAAAATGAATATTTTTTCAGAATTGGTGAAAAAGGATTCTTTTTTGGGTAAAAAGGACTTTCTGAATAGTGGTTATTGGGTAAAAAGGACTTTCTGATGAGTGGTTATTGGGTAATTATGGAAATATGCTGGGAAGCTGATTTAATTAATACGACAAGAACTTCAATCGTCAAAAATAGCTCTTTGTTACTGTAAAAATGGAGACAAAGGCTTGCATTAATGGCATTGTTACGTGTAATGCAGACACACATTTCGAGCTCTTTCTTAGTTCCCTGGTAAAAAAATAATAATGTTACGGGAACCGTAATGGGTTTAACCCTTCACATTTTTGACGTAAACAGTGATGTTGTCCCGAGCTCTGCTTTCCTCACGAAATCCATGAAAAGATCTTAGATGATTCAAGGTTGGATAAGGCAAGACGACTCCATCCAAAGGAAATCCGAATTTCTCCAGGCCCTTGTAGCTTTCTTAGCAATTCATCCAATGAACAATATGAGCTGAGTGGCTGAGTGTACGTGAAGTGGGTGTTCATCGAAGAGCAGGGCCTGTAGGCCTACTTAGGTGTATTTAATAATTTTTTTCTTGCTTCGATCAACTGCTGACTTAGGGTAATGGCCCGAGCTCCTTATCATAAGAGCGAAGTTACCAGAATGCAATAATAACATCGGAATAAGCAATGAGGTATTTGGAGGGAAGGCTAAGCATCACCAAGAATTCGGATAGGATTGTAAATTGGAATTCAAGTGTTTACTTCATTTTTTTTCGCTGGCAGACCTGGCCAAACAATGAAGTGAAGTGAGCATCCCTACACGTGCCATGAAAATGATAACAGGCTTAGAAAATTCATAAGCAAAAGCAAAAGTTGTGTGATTTCATGGGGATCAATATGTCGAGAGCGAGAGCAGCCTTCATCCTTGAGTAATACTGTTGCAAAGGCGTTTTTATTGGTCAGAACCGAAATAGGACTTGGGATGGACTGCATGTTAATAGAATATTTACAACGAGTATAATGCAGCTCCTGCTTCAAGTTGAGTTAAGCTACTTACAGACCTTTGCACATAGTCCTTCCCAAAGGCTGGTTTGAGATACTGTAGGTAGTTACTGACCAAATCTTTCTCCAGCTATTCTTTGAAACATAACATGAATGCTGAGAACGATATCTTATTTAAATGCAGTTATAGGTAATTTTAGCTTACAACGATTGGCTTAACCGTCTTAAACGCTATGTTTTTACTTCTCATAGAGATGTATCTACTTAGTCGATCCCAAAAACATCAAAACAATTAAATTAGTAATTTAAGATCTAGTTTGTGTCGCCAAAACCTGGCCATGACAGCTGCTTCTGTTCGTTTTCATTCCCTTGGTTGAATAACAGGTTGTTCTTACTTTATGTTGAATGATATTTTTGTTCACATGTAGAGCATGTTGAATGCCATTTTCGTTGTCATGTAGAACAACACGTTGGATGATATGTTGGTTATCATATAGAACAACATGTTGAATGATATTTTCGTTCTCATCCTTGAAATGATATTTTCATTTCCATCCTTGAAATGATATTTGTGTTCTCATATTAAATGATATTTTCGTTCTCATGTAGAACAACATGTTGCAGGATATGTTGGTTCTCATGTAGAACAACATGCTGAATGATATTTTTGTTCTCATATTAAATGATATTTTCGTTCTCATGTAGAACAACATGTTGCATGGTATGTTGGTTTTCATGCAGAACAACATGTTGAAAGATATTTTTGTTCTTATCATGAACAGCATGTTGCCATCATGTTGAATAGCATGTTGCTCTACAGCTGTATAGTCTATAGTGTTGCATATCAAATTGTTATCATGTTGAATACCATCTTGTTCTCAGTTTGACTAACATGTTGTTCTTATTTTGGGTAAAATGTGTTTGTCTATTTTGAATAACATATGGACATGTTTTGGACACCATTTATGTATAATATATTATCCAGGCTTCAGTAGGTCCATACTATGCAATCCTATAGGGTTGTTTTTATTTTTCCAACACATTTTTACCCAACTTTAATGTCGAAAAAAATGCAGTTGTTGGAATACAAAAAATCATCCCTAGAGCGCCACTTATTGACAAGCAGCAGAATATGTGAACGTTGTTGTACTTTATAGCTATTCTTAGACTATGGTTTGTTTCTGTTCGCTGAATGTTGTTTAACCCAACTTTACCCATCCTACACAAATTACGCTCGCCAGCATTCTTGATTATTTACCCTCACATCAGTATATTTTCATTGGAGGAATTTCTGACGTCGCAAATGCAATTTTATTTTTTTTCGACTTCTTGGCTTTGATGTATCCGTGTGGCTGTGTGACAGTGGCATGGAGCAATGCCACGGGGAAGTATTTTTTTAAAAGCCAAGCAAAAGAGCCCGCATTTTCATGGCCCTATTGCCAGTCTAGTGCCAGCAGTATGCTCATGCAAAATGCATTCGTGAATAGGCAAAGCCCAGCGTTTGCTCTTGGAAATACATTAGAAAAGTTTCGTAGATAAATAATGAGACTGCGAGTAGAGGCCTCTACGTGGAGCTCATACATCACGTTGTAGATCCCCAGTGAGTTTTCATTTGGCCTTGCTTGCATATGGAGTAAGGGCATGTCTAGTGTGTGATGCATGCATCTTTTGCATGCTGCACTACTGCTGACACAGCTCACTGCAGTTCAATTATGGAAAAATGTTGCGATCCATCCTCCAAAGTCGTCCTACCAGTGCCCTACCATGTCGCCCCCACTGTCTCATGTAACGTTTGATTACACTTTTGTATTTGACTGTCAAAATGCCAATGCACTCGGGGTCCGGTGCAGTCCCCAGATCGCTAAACATATTTAAATGAAATTCCATCGTGTATCAAAGCATTGCTGAAATGTCTTCTGGGATCGCTGCGAAAAAACGAAATTAATTCCGGAATTGACTGCCAGGCCTTTTCTACAACATTAATGACTGCCAATCTTCGAATAAAAATTCCACCCAGGGTGGTTTTTCTTTGTGGCTAATTGGTTGGGGTATTTCAATTTATTCTAATCAAATAGTTTTGCATTCCTAGGTAGCACAAATCGACTAGGGGACGTCGATTTCCGTCTTGAAAAAACGAAAATTAGGTGAAAAAGTCACACACAAATAACGTTATTTTTTGTCATTTTTATATTCTAGGTAACGCCTTATGAATAAAAATGACATCTTTTTACTGGATCAAAATCACGTCATTTCAGCGTGACATTCTCACTTAGATTTGTGATCATTTTTTTCTAGAGAAAATAACGTCATTTTTGACGAGAAAAAACGGCATCTTCTAGCAGATTTATGTTTCTTAGGATCTTTTTGTGACTAGTTGCTTGGTATGTTATTTAGGGTTGCCATTAGTAAATTACAAGCCCAATTACGTTGGATTAAATTTTTGGAATAAACCATATTATCAAACCATGTTATCAAAACCCTAAAGATGTAGATGTCCAGGCCATTATTATCGTCATGACTAATGAAATACTGTACAATATTTAATATGTTGGTTAATGAATGTTCAAAAACGTCATGGTCATAAACATGATAATGCAAATTAATAATTAATGCAATGTGTTAGAACTGATGGTTAATTTTTTGAATTCTTCATGGAAAACCTGTTACAAATTCCTCAATGAAGTTCATCAATTAAGCTGTAAGTAGTTTCCATAAAATGATTACAGACCACCACATTCAAATTGTAATTATTCTTGATATGAATGCTATTAGAGCTTTGTTTCTTTAACTTTGTTTTGTTTTCTGGCAACCGTTTACGGTTATCAATAACCCTTTGTGTGGATAAATATCGGAATTTGCAGAAGTGCATTAACAAGGATAAAATGCCAGTGATGGAAAAAGTAATGGGATCTATACTTGGTTGCTTCTCGAATAAAAAGCTTGCATAAATCAATGTGAGCTGGATCTAAAAATAGCAACGGTAATTTAAACACTGCACATCTACTTTAAATTTAATATGGCGTTCTGATTTTATTCATTATCAGTTTCTCGTACTAGTAATGTGCTTGGATTGTTTTTATTTAAAAAATCCTTGCCACTCCTAATTTGAACTAGTAGACTTAATTCAGGACTACCTCAATATTTAAGGCTCTTATTTTGTAGCTTATCCATTTTCATTTACTGCATTATTGATAATGATGTTCCATTTGCTGATTGTTTTGTTTACTCTTACACTCAACATCTTAAAGGCATTTGCCAAAATATAATCAAAATTAATGCTGGTGCAGACACTTGCTTAAGCCTTTGCTGAGAGAGAAAATTTGGAATTTCTTAAGAGGGAAGAAAGAAGGGACATTTATCTCTGATTGATTTATTTTGTTTTATCAGCGAAGTTTCTTAAACTACTTAACACCCTCTAATTGCTAGTCATTAAAGTGACGTATTGAGACAACATTTTATACGACCGAATTTGTCTTCATTTCTGCAATAATCCTGGTCGTAATTGCAGATGTCATTAGACTGCAAGAAAACGAAAACACAGTTAGGCACTATTAACCTTCTGCATCATTGGCATTATTTGTTAATGTAATTGGAGAAATGTCATCAAACATCAATTAATGTAAATGGTGAATTAGACATGTTTCATAAACTTCGTGATGCCCTGTAGCTTGCAATAGCTATTTGTAATTGGTTGAATGGATGTTATCCGTATCGAAATATTTTTTTTAGAAAATTTCGTTTATGTTTTTAATAATTTGTAATTTAACATACTTTGAAAAAATAAATCGGATTCTTCAAATAATGCTTTAAAGCAGTGTTTTGAATTGCTCATTGTGCATTTTGTCACGTCATTATCTTCACAAAGAACCCTCCCATCAGTTTATTTTATGCCCCAGCATAATGAATCACAATCAGGGTGTATACATGGATTTTATAGCGGAAGGAGTTTGACATATTGGAATTTTTATAACATGATTTTAGATGAGTGTTTCCGATGTTTAGAAAATGTGAATATGCTCATAGTTTGTTTGCAAATGCAAGCGAAGCCATGTGATTTTGCAAACGAAAACACGTCTTGAGTAGATTTATCATCCACGCGAGGTTATCGGTAAAAATAACATAAAAAATGACATTATTTTTTCCATTGTTTACGGAAGTTGACATCGTTTATAGCAATTGCCAAAGGATGACAATGAGTCGATCGTGCTCTTATGTATTTTAAACTTTTTCTTTTTGAGATGTCGTATTTTTTCATTTTAGAAATAATATTAGTTTTTACCAAAAATGGTGGTACGTATTGTCAGTATATTTTGTATACAAAACCGTTCACAAGACTGAACTCCCAGTTTGCTCATTTAAATTGTATTTCTGGCTTGATGATAATGTTTCTAGAAAGTTTTCATTTTAAACGATTCTGGTGTGCCCAGGGGTATCAAAATAATGACGTGGGTGAAATAATGCAGCTATTTGAATAATATTACAATTTTGGAATATGCTGACGGAATTTAGGCAGTAAACCATGCATTGTTGATATGTCTGCCTTTCCTCATTGACCATCACTAATTGCCAAATTCAAGATGGCTGGGCCTGGAGCAATGAAATTTGAATTGTTAGTTGTCAATAAAACTCCTGTAAAGCTGGTTGGAAACTGTATAATGGTATACACTATCATGCACTTTGATAATATTGATAGGAACTTACCCTGCAGAGATCTAGGGCAAAGAGAAACAAAGGGAAATTACTTTGTCCTTTTATACATTTCAATTGGCAACAACATGCTGGCCCAGAAGGAAGTCACAATTCCCTTTGCTTGCTTTTAGATTTTGTTATCGGATGTTTCCCTTAGGAGTTCTACTCCATATCCATCCAATTTGACTTTTTCTGAAACATGCAAATTTTAGTTCCTGTTACATCATTCATGGAGCTCGGTTCATTCTTGTATCCATTAGTGTAGTACGGAATCAAGAGGAAAACTATTTATCTTTGCAAGTAGCAATAGATGCTTAGTCGAATATATCGGAATGGAAGCATTAAGGGCATTTGGCAAAAAATTTTGCATCTAAAATCAACCCTTTAATAATAACGTCGAAGTTGAGATACGTTTTCAAAAATCATGTTTCATTAGTATGTGCATTATTAATATCATAGGCTTTTGTTAATTTAAAGTTACTTTCACCATGCTGTTCGTTGAATGAATATTAACGATATACTACCCTACTCCTTAAGCAAATAAACCAAGCAAATGACGTGAAAAAAGATTGATAATATTGCAAATAATATTGGCAAAAAATTTATTTGCTTTCGTTTTGATTTAAGTTAAATGATTTCGGTTGCAAGTTGAACCTCTTAAACATTTTCTGTTAAATTGAAACGTAAAGAAATATATTATCTTGTATCATCGATTGTTTTTTATAAACGTGACTTATATAATATACAGTAGAACCTGTCTAAGTCAATACTGTAGGGACCGGGCATCACGTATCGGTTTAGACAGGTTATTGATTTAGGCAGGGACATTAATCAAGCATGGGGACAAGCTCCTGACCGGCCGCTGATATTAGGTTATGGAGGTTATAAGTTTACACAGTATAAGTTAAGACAGGTTCTACTGTAACAGAAATCGAAAAATAAATTATTTTCGTTTTGTATAGCAATTAGATTTAATTTATGGCAATTTTTCTGGTTATTTTTGATGACATTTTTTTCTTAGTTAAATGGTGTTCTTTAATGTTGGCATTTCTAAAATATTATGAGGTGAACGAGTAAATTTCAATTTAATGGTCTTGTACATTGTATATTTTTGACCTAGTATTATTACTATTAATACGATTATTGTTGCTATTCAGGGAAAGTCATTATTCGTCGAACGTGCCTGATTCGTAATTCTCAGTCTATGAAATATTGGATACTAAAAAGTTAGAAAATATATTTGCAATGTTTTGCTCCCATGTTTGAGGCCATTATCAGAACTCCATCTGCTGCAAGCATCCATCGATGTTTTGCAATAAATTTTGCTGAGCTGATATCTCTTCCCTTTTGCCTTTTCCCTTCAAATATTTACTTTTGCAATGGAGACGAAGGATTGATAACTTGCGGATGAATTATTAAGCGTATTTCCGAAACGTCCAAGTCTATTTTAGTAGATTTTTCCAAAGCCACTTAAGAATCATGTCATTTAGGGAATACTGCTGTGCCCAGAGTCATATCTTAAGATATGCAGCTTGGAAAGAAGCTTTCAGTGCTACGTTACATGTATACAGGCAAAATAAATCTATGTACAGCTGATACACGTATAGTGAACAGTGTTTTAATATTTCATTTTGACTTTTACACACCACGTGTACAGGTTTGGTTCAGATGGGATAAACTTTAAAAACAATTGCCTGAATTCGGGAATTGCCATTGGCAGTTTAATCCATTAGTTACTTTGAATAAACCACATAACAATAGGGTTCCACCACCATTTTAAAATCGATTTTTTTTATTTTAACAATGTTTGAGGCTATAAATCTGTGTGGATGAAGAGTTGGAAACATGTTACGTTCATAATCCATCTTTTGTAAACTTTCATTTTCTGCTTGTCATTTAATAGCGTCTGTTTAATTTAACTAATTCTAACTAATTTAATAGATCCTGTCATACCTGGTCAATGTAATGAATAATATTGCAGTATATCATCCGTGACAGAATCATCAAAATACATGTAGGATCGAAATAACGCAAATAAAAATTGAAATCCAAATGTAAACAGTACATCGAGCAAAAGGGCCTAACATGTACTTCTGCATTAAAGGTTAATTTTTTAATTTATTTTCATTTGTTTGGTCAGGACGTGATCTAACATTTTACACGTAACAATGGGGAATATACATGTAATGTCCTACCCCATCTTAAGACATGTACTAGCTGTACATCAAGAACATGTTCACAATAAATTATAGACTGCATTTAATCTGCAAATGAAGTAAATATTTTACCCGAAATGTCGTTGAATTGTTAAAAATTTTATTTTTAGAGAAGCTCTGGTAAGGTTTGCAGAATCATTATTAAAATTAATGAGTGAACATACTGAAATTATTTTACAAAATTTGCATTCATATTTCTAGCTCCCATTTTAAAAATGAGACTTTTTAGTTTTTTGTAATCAATAGTTACAAATTGTAAATGCCATGCTGCTCAAGACATTTTGTTTTTCAGTGATTTTGCCAAAGTCAGATTGGAAATCATGTTCATTGTTAATTGAAAATTGCTCGGTGATTTTCCAGACGACAAAGGAAAATGTTTTAAGATGTTGTCGACGTCAGACCATTATTTTCTGATGTAATAACGCATTAAAAATGCTCGTGCTTTTGACAGCACAACAACCCTTTCATCATTTCACATTTTCCATCGCATAAATAACTTATTGCCAATATCGCGATGTGTTTTTTGGCGGAAATTTATGCTTGTTAGCCAGTTTCCCATTCGTCAGTTAGATAACATAAATATGATATTAACAGTACCCTTGAGTGGGGCTGCCTGCTGGATATAAAACACAGTAGATGAATTGCATTGGCGCAGAATTAAGCCGGGATGAATTTATTGCGCATTAGATGAATTTATAACGGTCCCCGAAACAATGTTTTTTGATTGCAAGAAATCTCCTTTATTGCGTTTTCTCGATAGCTCTAGCACAGTTTCGAGCAAAATGGGGCAAACTGGAAAGCCAGACGCCCTATATTCGTCATATTATCCTGGAGGAAACGCTTGGCAGAGTTGGGTTATGGCTGGTTTCTCCGTCATATATTATTTTTGCTCGGTTTTATTACACGGGTGCCCTCGCGTGCAATAAGTGAGTGGCAAAAGGGACTCGCCAAAAATATTTTCATATTTTAGAAACCGAATTTTTCATTCGTATAAATCTTCTTTAACAGAGTGAATGGGCGTTCACTCTGCTTTCGCTAGTTTTACAATCCGTGATAAATTGACGCCATTAATTCGGAGGTGCAGGACCTGGATTTTAACACCGAACGCCATAATTCCAGCCCTGAATACATTAATACAAATGAGATTGAAGCAAGCGCTATAAACAGCTCTTACATGTAATACTGAAATTTGCATATAAAGCGTGATTATCTCGAGGAGATATCGTCTATGTTCAAAGCTATGATCCTGGTTTGATACACCGTTTTAACTCAGAAACTACAACCTGATGTTAAATCTTCATTCTTGGAAATATTTTCTTAAAGTAATTATAAAATATAATATGTATATACATGCTTAAACAAAAAAAATTGGGTACTTGTCCATTAACGGAACTACATATTATGTTAGGGTAGGTTAGGTTAGGTTAGGTTAGGTAAGGTTAGGGTAGGTATAAACGCTCAAAAAACCTAACCTAACCTAACCTAACCTACCCTAACATAACAGGTAGTTCCGTTAATGGACAAGTACCAAAAATTGTTTATAAAGACGTTGGTAAAATTTTTAGAAATGAATTTTTTACATTTTTTTCTTATACAGCTAGTGTAATTGAAGGCACCCCTGTAGGTTTGGCCAATTGCATTCTGTAAGATTGTTTGCCATGTTGGGATGCTGATGGAAATATCCGAAATTTTATAAATATCACTATACCCTTTCCTAACAGTTGTTTCCCAATGAATACTGTACTTTTAACTAACCTCGCGTTTTCAACTTGTACTCAGTGTCCAGCTTAGTGGTTTCGCCCTATTCACATGTCCTTAAATTGAGAATGAATTATATTTGCGCAGCACCGTTATGGCATGCAAATGAACAAAGCATGCAACTCTCATTAAATTAACTTGGGGCTTTTATCTGTCTTTCCCTAAACCCACACTGATGTTTACACTACAGATATTTTTGTGTTTCTGAATGAAACATGCGTGCCTTTCTTCGCGAAGTGGTATGATTGTTCCCCAAAACTAGGCTATTTGTATGTAACATTGTATGTTCGATGTATCTACTGTACTAGCGTATATACACTGTACCGCAAAAGTCCTTCTTTTTGGTAAAGTTCATTCGTTTTTCATGAAGTTTTCACGTAACTCCTCGCTGTGTGCCAAGTAAAGGTACTTATAACGTTATGGTTGGCACCCTTAATTCAAGTGTGGTTTATGGTAAGATGGCAGTAATCACTTTAGTTTAACAGTAGTGATCAGGGACCCACGATATGATAAACAAATCACATATAATGAAATAACTTGAATTTTGTTTGTTAAATACATGTGACTAATAGGTGTGCATTCGATGAAGTGTCTGGATCCAAGAAACTTTAATCTGCAATCTAATCAATCTATAACTACATTATAATAGATGCAAAATATGCAGTTTGGCTTAGTGTTGTAATAATTCAAGTGAGGAAGTCATTCTAAATTTGATGCACAATGGTACTCAGAAGGAAAAAGCATTATATAAACCCTAACCTGCTTTCAACTACTCCTACATTTCCTGAAATTATTATTATCGAAATCATTGACAGTGTCAGAGAAAAGGGCAGTGTGTGGTGTTTGTGACAACAGTGTGACAATGAATTCCGTTGTGAGCTTCACCTTTCTATTGCATTTACTTGTCAAGCCGGCGAATTTCCCTTTACATTTCTTTTAAAATGCCCACCAAAAATGCAATTTGAAGTGCAGTGACAACGTTTTGAGACGTGAATTGCTCCAGAGTGGACTTTGCAGTCATTTTACGGATAGCATAAAGGAAATGGGGCCCCTTGTTTGTTGCCACTACTGCGTTGTTCAGTGCATGTGTTTGAAAGCCTGTCTTTGCCAGCCTTTGAAATATTTCAGCAATAACTGAAATGTCGTTTCGTGTTCGCTAAATCTGTTGAAAAACTCTTTGCCATTTCAGTTTAGCGGTAATGTGGATATTTTGCCATGGAAATGGACGAAAGTTCAATCCCGTCAAAGTGTATCGATTGGCATTCACAACGAACTAGTACAGATGTGAAATTGGTGCACAATAAATACATTTATGTGGTGGACATTCCCTCTGCAAGAGTCACATTTATCTCAGTGGGAATGTCTCGCCCAATGGCACTGACCAAGCTGCCCAAATGCACTGAGGGTCAAACCCTCACATCCCACTCGAGCATTACATGAAATCCTTGATGAAAAATACAAAATATCGCATAAAATTGCTGATCAAAAATGGCATGTCTGAGGAAAGGCGACTTGGCCCTGAAGGGAGACCCAACAGTAACAATGACATGTTTTCTTCAAAGGCGTGTACTTACTTTCTTCAATAGTATTCCGACAGCTGATTCATACACAGGCGCCACAAAGTCTTCTGGATTGGCACTCAAAACCAACAGATTCTTTAATTCAAATAATTATATCGTGCTGTCATTGTATGATTCGCTGAAATGATTCGTTGAAAATAACGTAAAAAAGCTGCAAACATCAAAACCGGTGCTGTCTATTAATTTTCCAAAATTAAAAACACCCTACTTATCCTTATAAGATGTATTTTTGGAGAGCTAAGGAGCAAAAAATGAGATTTATATTTACACATGCCATTTTAATTTTAGTTTGGTAATGCATTTTTAAATTTAAAGAGTAACTTAATTGCACTTGCATCTTTAAGTACTTTATGGATCGTGAAGCTTTCAATGTCTTATCTGAGACGAGAAATATTTGATTATAAACTATTTTTGACTTGAAGATGAGATGCTATATATCGTTGAGGTTTATTCTTTAGTCCTTGATTTTTGTTTGATATTCGTACATGTATTTATTGCAATTTCGTTTATTCAAATAGCACACAGAATGGAAGTTTCAATTACCAATATTTGGCTTGCTAAAGTTTTATTATAATGTAAGGTAGAATTTGCGATATGCATGATGCATGGTTCGAATACATGCAAGTTAATTTTTTATCCTGTGGCTTTCATTCGATAGAAGTTTAATTTCCAGTTTTCATTAATATCGAACCAAACTGAGGCTATGGATAATGACAAATGATGATTCAGAGAAATCAATTTCAGCTTCTCTTCTCGTGTTCAGTGCAAAAACGTGACCTGACAACCCAACTTTCGTGGAAGTATTGCTAATCAAGATTGTGAATAAGTCAGTCAAATTTTTTACAGTTGAAGAATTTTCAGACCTGTACAAATGTGATGTGCCAATTTTTATATTGAAGTTAGAAAATCACGATTTCAGAGCGACGTTCCTCAGTTCTGTGAAAATGTTCAAGAATGTACTTTAAGTTTTTAAAATATTTCACCTTCGCTTATTTGCAGAACAATGTGCTACATTTGTATTATAGGACTTAGTAGTTTTTTACATCATGAAATCACTTCACTATGTACTAGCTGTCATTCACTATTTTTTTAATTAGCTACTGACGCTGTCAGTCCATTTAGCGCTGTGTAAGTTAAATACTAATATTTAAATCTTGTTCTCAGATTAATCTTGGTAGTTATTCATGGAACTACTTTCTATGCATAGATGTTTGGTGCACCCTGTATTCGAATGCTCATTTTTTTACTTTATCGATTTTAAGCGTTTTTATTCCTGTTTATATACTGTAATGAACGTAAAGTGTGTGAGTTATTCACGTTTCAACTCTAATTAGCAATTAGCTGATGTTTTCCAGACTGCTCATGGAAAATAAAAATGAAAATCGTTTAATTTAGAGAGATGCAAAGTTACCCTTCTGCGTTACTCAAAGTATTGTTTTTCAAGTTGCTAAACCTCTTATAAAATGAAATTATCCTCGATTTATTGGCAACGTAACTACCATTTTAATTTCCCCTCGAAATTGATGATTGTACATTTTATTGGTTGTCGTTATATTTATATATTTTTTTTTTATTTTGAACAATTTCTCTTTTGTATATACTTCTGAAAGTTTTTTAATTTTCTGAAATGCTCTCTGTATTACTTTCAAGTAGTGTCTAAATTCTTAGACACTACTTAACTAACATTGAGAGGTTGGGCTCCAATTATCTGATTAAGAATCCTAATGAAGTTGTCAGACAACACAAACTTTTGATTAAAGTTCAACAAGATAGAAAAGTAAACCTAAGGAAAGGTTTTGGAAAAGAAATCACTTTTTCCCAAGCTCTTCTTCCATTTCCCCTCCCAATTTATCTTCACTTCTATCTTCCTTTTTATTTCATGATGTTTTCTTAACAAAACAAACACTGCACATGTATAGTAAAAGCAGTATGTGAAAAGGCCATGCATTTCTCTCCTCTCTCTTTCTTCTTGAGCTACGTTTATTTAAGAAATCCTGTTTTATATGACTGTACATGGTGTCCTATAGTGACAAACGTGATGCTATGCAGGGACTGCATTAACATTAACACAAGGTTTTATGTAGCACTCTGTAGAACAGATACAGGGTGTGAACAAAATAATGAAAAAACACTTGTCTCAGATATATCGTCTCTATACCACAATGGTGTTGGATATTGGTTGAAATCCTTTATTCTTGTTAACGCATTAATTGTTGTCAATGTCTTAATTTCTTTGCACCAGGTGGTGATTTTTGCAGAATTTACTAAGGTTGGTTTTGGTTGAATTGGCAGGGACGGTTAGGGGAAGTCAGGGAAATGATTTTGTCAATTTTAGTACAAACATAAATTAGAAATTAGTATTAAAAACTAATTAGAGTAGGTCAATTGATGCTGAACTCTAGTGATTGTATTGGTAAGGGCAGATGTTAGTTACCCTTTGCACTCTCTAAACCCTGTAATCAACATAAGGGTAACATGATTTCTTTTTTTATATTTTTTATTACTTTCCCCAACTTATGCACTGAAAAGTAAACACGTAAATGTGGCTGTTAGTTTTCTTAAACTCAAATTGTCAGTTGCGTTATATCAAAATCACTTAACAAACATTCCGTATGCACTCTACCATGTGCACTCTTGAATAACATTGTTATCTTCAAAATAATGCAGTGTTAGCAACAACCCTGAAATTATAAGCATGAAATCCCTTATAAATAATCTAACAACATACATCTATCATGTACATGTACATGTATAAGGCATTGTAAATAGTATGGCTGTTCATAATACTGATGTATTAGCAGCAACTCTGACATTATAAGCATCCCTTAAAAATATGCTAACAACATACATGTACGTATAGCAACGCGTAGTTTCAACGTATAAACCACATGTTGGAATTGGTGAATATGTGAATTTGTTTATTTTTGTATAGACAATGCCTTCATTGCATGTATGTATCATTGAAGCTGCGCACTGGCATCGTCCATAGATGAAACAGTGTATCATTTAAAGCCTCGCAAAAAATATGATCCTATTGGGTATGCAGTGTAGTTTTTTTTTCGTTAGACCCTCTGAAGATTCAATTTCTTTGCTCTCCATGCAAGTGTCGATCCCACGCTTTATCGAGCAAGCGTGACCGATCCATTGCTCGGATCTCTTGTCGAAATGGCTTAAATGGAGATTCCTTTAGATATCATTTTCCCTCGTCGACCCTTAGCAAAACAAAACTATAAAGCTATCCTGAAACCCCCGTATAAACCCAGTGAGCACACAGGTACACGAGGCTGGAGAATACACTTTATTCTGTTATGGAGAATAGCTGGGCAGCTTAGTGTTTACTTTTATTTTGCCACTGGGCTCTAACCTTTTCCGAGTAAATTCATTGACCATGAAATCTTAGATATTGTGGTCGTAGAAAGAACGTTTTCCAAAATAAAGCACAACCTTCCCAATGCTGATAATCTTGAAATTCAAGTGGATGATGTAGGTAAACTGTACGGTTCCGATGAGGCTTATCCATGTCGTCTTTCTATGATTTTTATTATAATTAATTAAATTACTTTAATTACTTGTACGAGATTCTTTTGAATGTTGAATGAAGATATATTTAATCAAATCCAAAAAAAGATTATTTGTTTTTTGTATTTCACCAGTACTTGGCATACGATGCTATTCAGTGTAATGGATTTAAAAGTAATCGTTATATCAGTGAATTTTTTAAACTATTTGTATGGTTGAATCATTTTTATGCTTGAAAATCGAAAAAAAATTTCGTGGTAGCTTTTTGGGCATAAATGAAAATGCACTGAAAATTGAATTTTCGTTTTTGTCGTTAGGAATCGTAAGGAAGATCAAAAAGACGACATCAATTCCTGAAATTGACAAAACAAAGTAAATTTCTGGATTTATGATGAGAATATTGGTTTATTTCCGAAGGAGTTCTTCTGGAAAATGTCCTTAATCGACATTTAGTTGATTTGATTGTTCGAACAAAGATTTCTTAAAGTCATCATATTGCGTGGTGAGGAATTTGCGGTTGCACGATAAAAGGAAATGTCATTCCTTCAGATGCCGATTTCAATGCATATTTTTTTTATTAAATTTGAGATGTATTGATGGAAAACGAAAAAATCAACTGCGCTCATGTTCGTCGCAAATAGGTTTCTTTACTGGCATTATTTCTACCTAAATGAACCAGAATGCTGCTTCTGAAATGTGCACATTATGAGTGAAAGAAAGGATATTTCGTATCGCTGTAGATTATATAGGTCAAAGATCACGCTGAGAACATTATACTTCCATAACACGCATTAATGTGTGACGTTATTCGTGACGCAAACAATTTTTGAATACGTTAATAAGGGAGATAAAAAATGTAATTGCAGATTTAATGTGGCGCCTGACTGATGCACCACTTCGTAACGAGTTTTTCGCCCCTGTACTGCAGTAAATTAATCGAAGTATTGTTAGAAAAGCAAAAGCTTGCTAGAAATGTAATCCTACTCGTTTACAAATGCTTATATTGATTGTACATGTGTTTTCAAGTTTTTAGTACAATCACATTTAGATGCAGTTTCTGAATACAAATTGTTTTCGTGATATACACAATGTACAATGTACATGTACTATCTATCTAAAGGGGTCAGAAACGTCTATCATTTGTGGAAAAAAATCATAAGTTGACAAGATGACCAGACGAGGTGGACCAGGCCATGGATGGAAAGTCAATCTTGTAATTTTTTGAAAATTATGACCCTGTGATTTTGCAGATCTGTGTTTCGGCGTATTTTTACTTCAAGTAAATGCATCGTAGTGTGTTGCGCATATGCTGACTACACTATGGTATTTTCCCTTCTTCTTGCGCCTTTGTTATTGACACAACAAAAGAATGATTTTCTCCTAAAAGCTGGCAGTGGTTGCCTGCTTTTAAATGCCCCCCAAGGAATAAATTACACTTTTAGGCTACTTTTGGATAAACACAAAAAAGGAAAACAAACCACAAAAATGCGAAATATGACTGTATTTGATTACTTGTATTATAATACATGTAATTTATTTTCTGTACATTTTTTGCAATGAAGATATCGTAGTTTAGCCAATATTTTACAAGTTATGGTTTAGCTATTTCAAAATTTTGCTGTTGAACTTCAAATTCTGTGTGTTTCTCTGACAATTAATAGTAATGTTGAACCAGAATTAGAAATACGATGCATTTCTGTAACAAGCTGAATGCAACTTGTTCATGTTTTGAGTTCAAAAACTTATAGAAGGGTCACCGCTATATTGCTATAATTACAATAATGAACTAGTAATTTTGTGTAAACTTGATAAAAATACGGGCATTGAGCTGAACGTAATTTAATTACGTCGATATCGCAAAGAAAATTGCTGTCATTGTTTGTACCTTTCTACCCTTAGGTTCGTTATTACACCTATGTTTTCGATATTTATTAACTGAATTTTGCTTCAACAATATTTCTATGATTTTTCTCTAGGTGTCATGGATTCGACGGAAAGATTATCATATCCTCACTTCAGGGATCTACACGTTTTCTACCGACCAAAGATTTCAAGCCATACACCAAGAGAGGTCAGACGACTGGACGTTGCAAGTGAAATATGTCCAGAAAAGAGATGCTGGCACTTATGAGTGTCAGGTCACGTGGGAGAAGGGGGTGATCAGTTGGTACGTCACACTCAACGTGGTCGGTAAGTTTAAAAAGTGTTGAAAAAGATAAAAACTTAACGCAATGTATATTTAAAGTTGTATTGAATGCATGTATACAGTAATCAATACCAACTGCGCAATGCGTCAAATGGGCCTCTATCATTTTATTTTTTTACATTGCCATAATTCAGTCCTCGTCAAAAACAGGAAATTATTGTTTTGAAACGTATGCAACAGTGCTTTATGTCGCATATGGATTTTTAGAAATAACCAGTGTTTTCAAGGTGATATATTGCGCAAAACTTGCATAAAAAAATGTGTAAAAATCCTTTCTGACTTCTTTAAGGTGTTTCAGTAATTAATTTGCTCACCAACTTTCAGTTTATTTGGTAATGTTTCATCTTTCATAAGACATGTTTGATATACAAGTGTATAATCAGCATATAGGAAATAACGAAATTTCTTTTGGAAAACTCGATAGATGCACTAGAAATTAAAATCGAAAAGGGGTCGGATGATTTTTATTCTGAATAATTACTTGTGTTGCAGTTTCTTGCTTCTTTTCTACAGTTCAGTTTCCTTGCACGAGTATTGTTCACTTCATCCACAATAAATTCAATAACTACAAGAATGGGTTTTAAAGTATGTTAGTCGGCGAAAAGCAGGATACGAGAAACGATTCTTTGTTTGAGCAAAATATGAAACCACTGAAGCAGAATATCATTTTCCAGAGAATGGCTGTTGAATATTTCTATTTTTCCTTTCTCCCTGAAAACCTTCGCATGATTCAGTTTTTCAAGAAGGGATTTGATATTGCACGGAAGGCTGAGTTCAATATTAATAAAACTTAAGAAGGATTGATTAATGCATGATTAATGAATACATTTCTCACAGATAACGAACTACAAAACCTTCTGAATCCAAACTATGTAACAGATACTTCTGAGCAACCACCAATAGAGGCAATGATATGCTTTCTATCTAATCGATAAATAGATGGCAGCACCATATGGTTTACTTTGTGCATGTTTTCATTATGAAAATGGCTCTTTAAGGCAAACAGAAATAGAGGAAACGCAGCCATTTCATGTTGATTTGACTCTTTCAACATTCTAGCATTAATTTAATTACTCCATTTACTGAACTGTCTGGTGCAGACATATCGATCAGTATAACTGATGTTCATTTTTAACTTCACTAAGCATCGCCAGGTTTGGCACCGACATAAGAATGCAATTAATTTGTAAATGCCCTTTGCAGATTATGACAAATATTCACATATGTAATATGTTATGCTTAATTACATTCCCTTTGCGACAGAATAAATGTTTAGGAATTTTGCTAATTTTGAATTGATGCTATTTGCTGTCATATCTGTAATGATAGCTGGGAATTATATTTACTGTAATTCTAAGACGTTTGACGTTTTATTGCAGAAATTTATCTAATGTACAGCTGTAAAACTTTACAAATTCATGACTGACTGCATTTTTAAGATTATTTTTAAAAGAAAAAAAGATTATTAATCTTGAACAAGTCCCACAAATATTTGTTGCAAGAATGTTTGCTATGCTTAATTCTACACGTATAAGCATTCCCATCGTTATTACTATTTGTATACACAATATGTAAACTAAAAAAAAACAATATTGTTTAATTTTTATTTTCCGTAAATGTTTTATTTACGATATATTTTTTCTAGACCTCTATAAAAAGTTTCCTCTTCGATCATAAAATATGTCATCATTTTAGGCAAATTTGAAAATGACGAAAGCGCTGTTGGTCTAAAATACCGTTTTTAATGTTGAGGATTACTGGAAGATCACAAAATGACACAATCATGAAAAAATACAATTAAAAGCAATTCAAATGTTGTTTTCTAGAAATTCGATCGTATTCGTGCTTCATTTCGTGCATCATTTCTGGATCAATTTCATAAATAATAAAAAGTGTGTTGAGTTGATGAATCTGATGGAAATGATACTTGGTTAGGATCTTGAAAACCTCAAATCCTCACAGCTATTCCTCAGTCATCATTCAACTTTTATTTCTCATGGAACAATGCAAGGAAATAATTTAAGGATAATCGACGTTTAAATTTTTGAACTTTCCATGCATTTGGTTGTAAAACTTGATTTCCCTAACTGAGCTATCGAGGCAGAGAACGCTCATTTCCCAAATATATTTTATAGTTATTTCCGCAAAAAATCGCATTCTTCGGGCCAATGAAAATTCCTGTCTCATCCGAAGTTATCTGCAGGCTCGCAGAAAGTGCCATTACATATTCAAGGATTACTCCGAGCAAATGGCCCCAATACTTGACATTTATTCTAGCGTGAAAATTATACGAGCCAAGAAACTTGTCCATTTTTAGCACAAATGGTAGTTTTCTCTGCTCCACTACTGAGACCGCCATTAGACGTAATTGTACATTTGCGGTATTATTTTCAGCATATACTTTTCCCCTACATTACCAACACCCATCAAGATTTAATAATCACGTTTGTTAGCACTTTGGTCAGTTTAAGTGCATCAAATCGCACGTTGCGCCAGACCATAAAATAAATGTTCTCATCTGAGTAATTTCTGACATGAAAAGTGTCACTTTGTAATTCCCGGATTATTCCACTCAGCTGTAGCTTTCAATGGCAATGGACTAGATAGAGAAAGAGAGATGCAACACAAGCAAATGTCTTCTTTCGCACTCATTATTACCGAATGTAATTACGCTTAATTCATGGAAGAAGGAACTGGGAGGGGGTGGGACAACCCCCACCCCCTCACACTCAACTTGCACTTTCAGGAATGTTACTTTTATGTCACAATGTGACGAGAGATACGCCAAACTGAACAACTACTTGCTAAAGTTGCAGGATTTGGGAGTGGGCGTACACTAAATGTGTGCGAACTAACAAAAATTTTAGATAAGGCCAAAAAACACTTCTTCAGCAGTTACCATGAACTCAGTTTTTTCTACTAATTTTATGACGTTTTATATAGTGTGAAAATTTACCTAACTCTGCGAAATTTAATGAGCAGGTCGTGGGTCGTAAAGGGGCTTTTATGCCCTTTTACTCGAGTAGCGACTTTTTTCTTTTGCCTACATGCATATGTGACTGGATTATATTATCACAATTAATGTACATGTAATTGGACAATGCTGTTTTTACAGGGTATGTTAAAGTTTGGCATAAATTGTAAAAGAATGTTGAGCAATGTCTGAAATTGTCATTATGGCCATTATAGCGAGCAAGAACTTCATTAATTTGTTAATATTAATTTTTCTTATTTATTATATTATAGAATGCTGTTTTTAGGTTAGTTTGGCTTGAAGTATAAAGGAATGTTGAGCAATGTCTGAAATAGCCTTTACGGTGTCCATCATTCTAAATTTACGATTATTATTTCACTTATAGCACAGAATTGGTCGTTAATTTCTTATTATTTATTTTATTTGACTATTTTATCATTGTTATTGCTTGGTTGTGCAAAATTTAATTTTTTTTTTTGGAAATTTGGATTTAAATGACCAGGAAGGTGTTTAAGTGGTCAATGGTTTGGTGGCAACAATGTCATTTCGTCTATTTGGAAACTTTGAATTTGAAATTTCAAAGCCATCGAGAATTTGCAAGCTTGAAACTGACATGCAAACTTGCACACCTGACAAAAAGTTACGTATTTTATACGTACACTGTATTTTGCATGTAGTATCATACAAATGTGAAACGGAGTGAAGAATCGTAATTTATGAATGCCGCCATTTCTTCTTATTTTTTTGTCATATTCGAAAAAAAATTTTACTTTGCAACACATTAACATGCATTATTTTTAACATTTCTTCTGACTTTGTTGCATGTAGGAATGTACATACTACTGCATTTTCCCTTTTCATTGAAATTTACATAAATTTATGCAAAAATGAGTGTTCTTTTAATGAAATTCGATTTCGATGATTTTCGATTATCCGGAACACCCTTGGCAACAATTTGTCCAAATAATTAAGGCTCTCCTATACAGCAAAAAGTAACAATGAAATTAAAATGAAATATAATAATGTAAAGTTTCAGCAAACAGAATACATACTATAAGACTGTTTTGATCGTTCTGTGTCTTTAATCTGTGTCGTTTTAACCTACATTATCAATGACTGTCACTGTCTGAACACTTGTTATGGTTATGATGACGTCAATGATTTTCTGAATTTTTTTCTTATGCATTAATTACATGTACAGTGTATATGCATTCCACGCATCTGCTAATGTTCTTTTAAGAAATTCGATTTTCATGATTTTCGATTATCCGGAACACCCTTGGCAACAATTTGTCCAAATAATTAAGGCTCTACTATACAACAAAAAGTAACAATGAAATTAAAATGAAATATAATAATGTAAAGTTTCAGCAAACAAAATACAGAAGTTTTTATCGATCTGTGTCATTAATCTGTGTCGTTTTAACCTACATTATCAATGACTGTCACTGTCTGAACACTTGTTATGGTTATCATGACGTCAATGATTTTCTGAATTTTTTTCTTCTTTATTAATGACACGTACAGTGTATATGCATTCCACGCATCTGCTAATGTTGTATGTTTGTTACTTTCAGTGCCAAAAGCCACGATCAGCGCCGGTGCCCCCGAATACTACATCAAAGGGGGCAGCACCATCACCCTGACCTGCTTGATAACAGACAGCCCGGATCCGTCGTTCGTGTTCTGGTACCACAACGACCGGATGATCAACTATGACACCCTGCGAGGGGGCATCCAAGTGGAGACGAAAACAACCACCATCACGACGAGCACCCTGTACGTGGCCGATGCCCAGTACTCGGACTCTGGCAACTACACGTGTAGCTCGGACGATGCCTCACCGGCCAGCATCACGGTACACGTTTTAAACGGTCAGTATCCAGGTGAGGCAAAAAATCTGGCCCCAAATCCTATGTTGTCACGTAACAGCGCTAAGGTGATGATGAAACACCTGCCCACCATGCAATTGTGTCAGTGACTATGCTTTACAGTAAGAAATTCAGTGGCGGATCCAGGGGTCAGGACCCCGTTTGGCAAAATAGAAAATTTACACTACATAGATTGGAACCAAAAAATAAAAATTCATA
>JAQFYZ010000833.1:0-32202 GCA_034695085.1 Cylindroiulus punctatus
TATCATATGCATTTCCATAAGTTGTCAAGAGCACATCCCAAAAAACGCGAGTCCCTGTTAATGTTTACAAAAAATTAATTACATATGCTGATCAGGAAAGGAGAAATTGCATTTGGTAATTTTATGCTGGGTGTCCCCAAAGTCACAACGCACTTTCAATGGGCCTTAACTTCCCTCAATTCCAAATTGTTTGCGGTGATGTCATCATTGGGGTGGGTCTAAAAACCACCATGGTGCTGTGACGTAATACTTGAATGTCCCCAAAGGTGCACGAACGGGTTCGGGCCTGAAACGATGACCACGTTTGAATGTCACTCCCAAATGGTGATTAAAGTCGTTTTGGACGTAATTAGCACATTCGTAATGTGATGCACGTATTTCGACTCGCCCAAAGAAATGTTTTTCTTAGACTGTTGTTGGAATTTTTATTGATACTTGGAAGTCGGTATACGATTGGAGTAAAGTGAAAATGGTCAAAATGTGCAGCTTTGTTGTTTGTGATGCTGCCCAAAAATCGATATTGAGCGAATTCGATTTATGACACTTTTTAAAGATGAGTACATAGGTTGCCACTGACCTGCAAAGTCATGCAGATGAAAAATAGTCAGGCAAAGTCAGGCATAATTGAGAAAGTGTGAAACAATCAGCTACAATTTTTAGTTTTTAGAGAGCAGCTATTGTAGAAAAAGTTCAGAAATTACAATGTGAAATGTTTCATTGCAAAATTTTCAAGTTAAAATGCTCAAATGCAATAAACGAATGTTTTATTTTAATCTTTTGTATTAAATGTAGTTGTTTTCAGATCACCGAGTAATGTAGGAGTTACAAAAGTTGATGTCCTAGGTCAGACATAGTCAGGCAAAATTTGTGATTTTTTTATTAAAAGTCAGGAAAAGTGAGGCAAAATTTGTGATTATTTTGTTAAAAGTCAGACAAAATTTGTGATTTTTTTTGTTAAAAGTCAGGCAAAATTTCTGATTTTGTTGTTGTTAAAAGTCAGGCAAAACTTGTGATTTTTTTTATTTAGTCGGCCAAAATCAATGATTTTTTTTGTTAAAAGTCTGCAAATTTTTTGATTTTGTTGTTGTTAAAAGTCAGACAAAATTTGTGATTCCTTTGTTAAAAATTAGGCAAAATTTGTGATTTTTTTTATAAAGTCAGGCAAAATTTGTGATTTCTTTGTTAAAAGTCAGGCAGGACAGTTTCGAAAAATCGGTGGCAACCCTGTAAGTAATAACCTAAACCTGGTGACCACCAAAGTTGGCAAATCCAGCCTGGGTCATGACCTTTTCCAGGGCCTATCTACCTCTCGCAACATCTAAGATGACATCTATTTTTCTCGAATTCAGTTTGACCAAAAAATTATTTTAATATGTTGATCATGAAAGGAGAAATTGTATTTGGTAATTTTATGCAGGGTGTCCCCAAAGTCTCAAATTTTGCTTTTGTGTTGGGATTTTCATCGTGGTCTCGAGGTCATGTCAGGTAGTTTTCATTGTGATTGCATGATGTTAAAACCGCTGAAAAGTCTATTTTTTTCTCGTTCAATACCGTATTACTTAACCGCTACCAGAATAGTATTATAACGTAGGAGCTGACGTTTTAAATATTTGATCACATCATTACTGGCGGGCTTGATTATATCATTAGTGGCCTTTGAAATTTCATGCACTTCATTCTGTGCCCAGCAGGGCGTCTGTCTGACTGTCAAGTTGTTATGAGATTGATTTGCTTCTTTCCTAATCTGTTCATTTTTCTGAGAAAATTTTTGTTTATAAAACTGTTGCAGTAAGGTCGTTATTGCACAGGGTAGAGTAGAACTGTGAACCAATTACATGAAGTTTTTGTACATACATTTTTCCAAGATGTGTTTCTTTTCGTTTTTAAATTAAAATTTGCTTGTAATGAAAGATAAAATTTATGCCCATCCTGTGTAATTTCATCCGAAATGATGTTTATAAATTAAATGTTGTAATGAGAGATATACTTTATGTTCGTACTGCATAATTTTATTTGAATTTCTTTTAAATTTTAATTTTGTAATAAGAGAACGACTTTATGCTCACCCTGTATATTGAAAAATCCAAGGTAAAGCTCAATATACATGTATAGCTAACCATTTTCATGTTTTGAAATTCGGATTTGCATAAAAATCCTTTTGGTTTTTAAATTCAATTTTGTAATCAGATGAAGTCTTTATGCTCATCCTGTATATTTTTATATGAAATTAATTTTCTTCAATTGAATTTTTTTTAATGAGAGATGGACTTTATGCTCACCCAGTACAATTTTATATGAAAAGATGATGGCTTAGGTCCAGTTGCACCAAGAAAAGTTAAGCATAACCAAAGATAAACCTAAGTTTCATTTAACTTACAATGTTGCAGCTAGATAGACACCCTGTAAAAGGCAATTTAACTAATCGTTCAATATCATTTGTCAGAAGTGTACAGAAGTGTTCTCGTTGAATTTTATCGCTGTATTTAACCCTGCTATTTCGACGTGAAAGTTTGTCATAGACCCTGAGGTGCACATTAACAAATGTGGTACTTGTATTTTAAACAAAAAAACATATTTATACGGTACTAATCAAATGCCGCGTATCGATCTGTGTCATCGTTGTATTTTTTCTCAGCTGTTTTGTGCCAATTAAATATATATTTTAAATGTTTTTGAGCTCATTCTTGGATGTCGAGCTGGTTTTTCCTCTTGGAGACTTTGAAACATTTATTGCACTGGGTTTTTAACAGTTTTTACCAGGAGTTGTTTCGTATACTGTTTTGCATATGTCCACACTTGCTTTCTCGAAAACTTGTATTTTTAGACATTACCTAATTTCTGCAAAATGATGTCAGCTCGAGTGTCAACTAACAAATGGGAAGCAATGTTGCAAGATTTTTTAACCAAATTGATCACTTCTGATAAACATAAATTTCACGTTTTTCTGAACTCTCTTTTTGCATTTGTAGATGTTCAAGTATTATGTCATCATCTTAGGGGAGGGGGTTGGCCAATAATGACAGGGAAAGGTGAGGGTAACCAACTAAATGCCAAGTAATGCATTTTTTGTATATAAATTATGTTCAAAATCTATAATCAATATAGTCATTTGATTGAAAATCGATAATTGCTTAAGGGATCTGAAAAAACATTAAAATCCGCTAATAATATGTTTAGAAACGTGTTTTTGTAGGACTTACATGTAAATCCATAGTTGCTGGTCAAAATTTAATAAAAATTGTATTTTCTTCATTTGTTAAGGGTTAGGTCCTGAAATCATGGCATATAATTCTAGACTGTTTTTATGTTTTACAAAACCATATGGATCAAATTATCTCGGTATTGCTTTCGTTGTTTTTTATTGCTGTAAATTGCAATGTTGTGCAAAAAATCTAAGAAGCATAGGTCCAAATGCCAGTCGGTGTCCATGGCTCTATTTGGGTAAGTTACTGCATGTCTGTTCTGCCATTTATTGCTATTTTGTAAGTTCATGAATTATTATTATTATTTTTGTTTTTAGGGTAACTTGTGAAGCAATCCTCTGGAGCAGGCTAGACCACCAATAAATGATTCCTAGAAAACGAGGCCATAATTCACCCCCTGGGGCCGTACGTGCTTTCTTGTTCGTGTCGAGCATAATGCCGAGTAAGTTGCACAGGTAAAAACAGACTGGTAAAATATGATATTTTTCCCCAACAATAGCCCTGAACAATGCTGAGCACGACTGACGGAAGGATGTTCGACATCAGTGACCTGCTTCGACGTTCTTGTCATATTTGCACTCGAGGCTACTTCGGAATTGGCACTTTGGCTTTCACAAAATAATGTAAGTGCCTAATAATGGTAAGCAGTCACTAACTCTAGAGTGAGTTGCGGGCAATCAATGTTGCCTGTTTTGGAAAATAAGCTAGGATTTATTAATCGATGTAGCTGTTTTGTCCATGAATTATTGATGAATTATTGTCAACTTTATGTCATGAATGGTGTCACATTTACGGTAACATGGTTGCGATACAAATTTGCGAATTTAGGAGTCTCAATTTGCTATTGTTGCAAGATTCTCCCAGATCTGGAATTGTCATGGCCTGGATAAATCAGGGGAAAATGGATTAATTTTAAAAAGTCAGGTAAATTCAACAAATAATAATGCATTTTAAAGGTTAGGTAAATTCAACAAATAATAATGCATTTTAAAAAGTTAGGTAAATTCAACAAATAATAATTCATTTCATGTTTTGTGTAGTTTCATGTAGTTATTGGTTGACACCGAAGTCCAGAGATGAGAGGTTATTTCGGTGGAAGAAATTAATATTAAATTGGAAATTTTAAACAAATTATCTAAATTTTCTTTTTCTTGTGAAAATGTGTGTACCTGTTTACACCTATAAATCTAGCATTCCTTGTGTTTTCATGCATCACATTTCAGTGGTCAAGAAAATTTGTTGTAACACCATGGAGTCAGAAGATTAAAATTTAATATCTGTGGGATCCCTGTACCGTATTAATGTTTTCAAGCTGACTTCAAGTTGAAAGCTTTTCAAATTTTATTGTTTCAATTGATGGCATCACAAATTACCGATATAATGTCTAATTGAGCCAATTTTTTTTGCAAACTGGATGACACAATATATTTAAAGTAGATTTTTATTTAAAGAATTATCACTCAGTAACATGCTGAATCCCCCCTCCTGGTTGTCCCTTGCACTTTATGCTGCATGTTTATTTTTTAATTTTTATTAATTTTCGTCACTTGCCAAAAGTCTTTGTTAGTTGTAAACAGACAAGTGCCAGAGTTGACAATGCGTCATTGCTAGAACTATTTTTAGTAAGAAGCCAAAGTTGCTGCTGTTGAAGTCTACTTTTTAATTTATGCATCCTACCATTTCTGAACTTTGGGTCATAACATCCTCTGGGGTGGACCGTGATGCCCTGCACAGATTTCCAGGATTTTAACATTTTAAACTTTTTCTCAACTTCACTTCAATTGCAGCACACGGTCTCAATTAGTCGAGTTTTGCAACAACAGCCTTAAAATGTGTCTACTTTTGTCTGTTATCCAGTTTACCTACGCAGTAATATCATATGTAATTAGCTTAGGCTTCCAGCTTCATAATTGCTTGTTGGTATATATTGTTCCTAATGAGAGTGTCCGTATTAAATACGGTTTAAACTCGGGCATCGCCAATAGTGCCAATACCCCCCACGGACGACCTTTACATCTTATTAGATGCAGAAACAAGAATCATTCTCGTCGTTGCCTTGGTCGCTGTAGAATAGGTAAAGTTTTTGTGTGATGTTTAACCTAAGTAAAATGCAAAATTATTCCATCAACATTAGGGCAATTTACTAGAAAATTAGACTTTGCGTTGGTTGATGGCAGTGATGCCCGTAGATGGGTTTAAATTTTAAATTTTTACTTGAAATGCAGAATTAACTGGTCATTTTTAATATTTTCAGGATTGAGCAATAATTCTATCAATTCAGCTGATGAAAATGTTACAGATTATGAAAATGTTTCAGATGATGAAAATGTTTCAGCTGATGAAAATGTTTCAGCTGATGAAAATGTTCCAGCTGATGAAGGAACATTTTGCATGAAGACCATCGAATCTTTTCAACTTTCTGAAGCATCCACGTATGTCTGTTGCATGCATTTGACAGTCCCCAGATTTTTGTTTCATTACATGAAATATATTTAACCATGGAATTTTTGATTTTTTTTTTTCCATGCAGTGACTGACACCAGTGACCTGAAGAAACTTGGCGTTGCAGTGGATGGACATCGTCACACAATGCAACTCACTTTCAAGTATCTCCATTAGCTGTACAAGTAAAATTGATAAATCATTAATGTGCATGATGAAATGTCATAAATGCAATCAAAATAAAATTCCATTTTATTAAATTGAACTTCATTTTTTTTTAAAGTTACTTTACACGGGAGCTGCGTTGCAGGGTATCGAACTTGCTACCTAAAATGTTTTTTCAAATCACTTGTAGCCAATTTTGTTGTTGTTGAAAAACTGGATGACAATTTATTTTGAAACAAATTTTAATTTTTTCTTTTAAATTCCGACCCAGTATTTGGTTGAACCTTATGAATGAACCTAAAAACTGATGAATTGTAAATAATACAAAAGTCCATTATTGCGAAAAAAAATGAAACTTGAAGAGAATTTTTTGCAAAACTGGATGACGCATAATATACAAGTATTTTAAACCAAATTTTTATTTTAAAAACTATATGTAAACTACCAGTATTTATGGAACTTTTTTATGAGCTGTATGTGAATCATACGAAAGCCCATTTTTGAGGGGGTAAAATAGGCCAGTTTTTGAACTGAATAGAGCACTTTTTGAACACGAGGAATGACGATCAGATTGTTACCATCTTCCCAAACATATATGTACATGTCTTTTACTTATTTTGAACTATGGTTTTCAGATGTAAATTTTAAAAAATAGCAGCAAGTATGAACTTGCATGCATGACCAGTTGGCACCCGGGTTCTAAAACTCCGGATTAGTTCGATTTCATTTTATTAGGTCTGTCGTAGCACGGAGCTATTTTATAGATTGCGCAATCACGTTGAAAAAAAAAAAATATGCCCCGCTCAGGATTCGAACCATGAACGACAGCTGTCTGATTTCATGCCAGTGCTGTAAACGTAGGGATTAATCTCCGGTGCTTGGGGTTAGCCTGCACGCAGCGAGCGACAGCACTGGAAAACCCTACGGCGAGAAAAGTCATGTGAGGTACAGGTGTGGGCCAAAATGAAGGAAATGGAGCGATTTCATCGCAGCTTAGCAAGTTAAAAATAAGTTGAAAGTTCCTGGTAATGCTCTGAGAATGGCCGCGGCGGCTTCTGCATTTAGTCAAGGTAAATCGTCGTACAGTATCGATCGTTTCCGAATGAATAGAATGTGTGCATGCGTGTACGTTCGATGCTCTGGAATTCCCCCATCGTTCCATCCATTTGTTTATATCTGGGAATTTCCAGACCAGCTAAGAAAATCACCAAATTTCATATTATTCCCGAAGATTTGCGGTCATTCGGGCCTAGTGTGCGATGCTAGTAGCTTCCTCGTGTGTAATTTATTTTTTCAGGCCAAGGACTGAAACTTATTTCTGTAGTTGTGTCCCTGTAAGGCCAGGCGGTGCATGGGAACAAAATCGTGCTATTTGAAGGCTATTTTTAGCAAGATGTGGGGCAATAACTTGTATGCTTACATGTGTACATGCAGGAGGCCCTGGTACAAGAAACTGAAGAAAGCACATTTGGAAGAGCAAGGGGCGTTCAAATAATATGTCATCCTGGAGGGTATGCATGGCTGGGGTATCATTTTTGTGTTGTTAAAATTGATCATTTGTCATTGAGTTTTGCAGAGTTCTTCTGTCATTGATGATCTCATTGCGTAGGGGGCTGATATGGACGAATGATTCTCTCACTCGGTACTGTGTACCCTACAGTCAGTGTGTGAATACCATCTAGTAAGGGGAATGGGGGTGTAATCCATCAACCCAATATAATCGCCAACTGTCATTATGGAGGACATACACCATCATCATTGTAAAATAGAACTTCTCGCAACATAAGGCAGTCCCCTTTGGAAGAGAATCTAATGGCATGCAAAAAGTGAGACCAATAGTATGGATCCGAATAGGCTTGGAGTTCCATGTGTGGATTAGAATAACAGTTTCGACCACCTCGGTGGTTTTGTTTAAAGTTTCCCTCCCCAAAATTGGAATTTCCCAAACAAGTGAGTTTTTCAAATAGACCCATGCTTTCAGCTTCCCGTCTTGATCGTAAGGTATCCCATTGTAATCCCTAGATCATTTGGGTAACGCTCTGCGGTGAGCCATTTCAATGCCCTTCAACACAGGAGTTAGGGGTATCAGAAAATCGAGATTTTGTGCCAGCTCTAGCTGTTGCATCAAAGGAATGCGAGTTGATACTCCTGAGGTCACATTCTTGCCAGGTTTGACCACTTTCATGACATCCCAGAAATTGTGTGGATGCTGATGCAGAGAGAATTGGGCCCTGGATTGGGCCCGAAATGTGGGACGAATGATGACACAGGAGGAGATGTGTCTGAAACTCAAGATGTTTTGTTGGCATGTTTTATTCCCAAAGGATGAAACAAAGCAATGAAACGTTGACTACTAATGGATGATTGATCACTTAATAAAGTTTGTGTTAAAATATTGCGATGGCATTCATCATAGCTCTTTTTTCACAGAAGGTGCGTTCTCATTTAATCCATATGGCAGTCCACCCTTAAACATCGGGGAAAGAGTCGTGTGGCTTGGAAACGACGAGCCGGAGCATGGGACTGTCAGGTGGATGGGAATCCTGTTGGACATCAGCAAAGATTGGACAGCAGGAGTGGAACTGGTATGGACAATTTGTATTTCATGGAAGTTTTCATTTGGAAATTCCCAACCTGTTTACCTCGGAGGAACCCACTTTAATAATTTAATATCCCAAGGATCTTGCGTTTTTAAATGTATCATCATTAAAATTGTATTCTTTGAAAGCTTTCAAATTTCTTGCACTACGTCAACATTTTACTGCATCATTTTTCACGTTTGCTTTGATTGAATTTGAATTGTCACCTCCATCACGGGTATCTTCCTTCGCTGTAGATTCGAAATCATAAATCAGATTGTTGAATTTCAGGACAACCCAGTTGGTAGCATGGATGGCAAATGGGGTGGTAAAAAACTGTTTGACTGCAAACCACGCCACGGTATGGTTATCGCATTGCATGGGTTGATTAAGGAAGAGGACTTTGGGGATGGTTTTGAGCTGGGTAAGATGTCCACTTTTCATCAACTTGGTAGTTTCCTGATTCGTGCCAAACATTTCTGATGATTGTCAATTTACTCAGTTTCTCCACCCCCATCGGATGATGTGTTAACAAATGACATGGCTGGCTCCAGTCTCACCAATGGGTACAAGGTACGCGTGGATGTTTTCGGCTGACAATTTTGTGCGTTTGCTGCATGATGACCAATTCATTATCCTAAATCGATAAGATTTTCATTGTATTTTGCACCCTGATCTATTTACATTTACAGACTCATATATTAGTGTTAATATGGTATTGCCGAGCTTTCCTGCCTGCCTGCTCGTTGCATTTTGATTGCCTGTTGGCATATTCTGCGTGGTGTAAATCCCTAGTACACGTATCACTAAAATAGAATTTATCCTGCGATCCATAACGTTGTTGATGACTGACAATTTAGGTACTAATCTTTGAATTGTATCTTAATCCTTGCGTGCGATGATTTGGAGTTTATTTACCGCCAGTTTAATGTTCTGCATCCAGTGTGGGAGAACTGCTCTAAGATTTGGTACAGAACTTTTCATCTTTAGAAATGATGGCTAGTTGATATCTCTTACACCTATTTATGTCCAATGACAAACTAACTCACTTAGTCATGCAACGTTTTATATTCCTTGTCTAACTTGAAATGTGCAACTGGTGCCACTTACGATCTTTGGAAAGAAGAAATGGCACATGCCATAAAAAAGGAGGAACTGAAGCAACTAATGCGTCACACTGTTTTTGATTTTCTGGAAGAGTTTTTGCGCCGATTGAAGCTGAAAAATGCTGGCACTTCTGCAAACTAATTTTCATTCTCCTTGCATCATCTGTTTGATACACAATACCATTGAGTGACTGTGCTATGCCATGTATCGGCCCCCTGTCATCCGGAGCATCACTAATCCAGTTTAGAGGACTAATTGCACGTCGTTCAAATGTCGAGCCTTTTGAAATTGGGGGAAATGTGTGATAAAAACATGCAAATGTCTTCCGAATAGACTGATGTTGCTTCCACCGACCAAAAGCAGGAGATTCGAGCCAGCGAAAACGAAGGCGACAAATACATTGAAAAGTTTCTAGCTGCACAGAGCACGCCGAGAACCGGCGCCAGTTCGTTCGACCGGAGGGTTTACGCTCACATGTTCGCCGAGTGCGAAGTGGAAAAGTGGTACGAGGTGCTCGACTACCCCCAGGACGCAGCATGCGGCTCGCTGGACGTCGGATTCGAAAAGTCAAGGAAGAAGAAAGACTCGCTACTCAGCGAGCCGAAGGATACGACGCTGTGCCGAAACGGGGAATACGTAGAGTCGAAGAAGAAAGAAAGGGGAGGGATCTTCCGGTTTTTTCGCTGGCTGCGCCGAAGCAGGTCATCGAAGGCGCTGGACAGCAGCACGAGGCGGACTCGTTCTGCCATGCGCGTATCGGACTTCCAACGGGTCAAAACCAAGAGCCTGGAAAGCGTGACCAGTCTCAGCGAAAGCTTTCACTACATCCCCGTTGGCGTCCGCTGCTCGGAAGATGGTGCCGAGCGAGAGTCGAAGGAGTGCTTCTACGAGGACCTCGAGCCCGGGCTGCAACTAGCCCCGAAACTGGTCGCTGCCAAGCTGAAGTGCAGCAGCATGTCCAGAGTGAGTTGCGACGAGCTCGAAAAGCATAAGCGAGGTATGGCCTACGAGGCCCACCGGCCCAGGTCCGTTCGCAGCGCGTGTTCACCGAACATGGCAAGCTCGAGCTTGAGCCGCAAGAAGCGCCGCGCCCCTCTGCCCCCGGCCCTAGGCACGCCCGCAGGAAGGCGGTCGGCAGTAGGCCCCCGGAGCCACTGGACCAGAGTGCTGCCCGAAGCGGCCAGCTCCACTTCGAGGCTGTCCAACGGCGACGTGGCGCTCTCACACCTGGGAGACCTGAACCGGAAAATCGCATCCTCTACGGGCGCGATTTACAAGGACCCTTCCAAAATCAGCGCAAGAGCCGATCCGAAGCCTTTGGAGTCGACGCACAAAAGATCGGCCAGCCTGACTGCCAACGATGTGCCGAAAGTCCCCGCCAGCCCGCAGCGAGTCGGTTCGCACATTAAGAACAAGCGAAAGGCGCCCCCACCACCCATGCCCGCACAGAGCGAGCCCCTAACGAGGCCCTCCAAGGGGATCCAAACCGAGCCGGAAAATCCACCAAAGCCATCCGGTGGTGATCCTGCCGAGCATCAGGATGCATCCCTGGAGGTGAATACAGCAGATAAAAATGTGGAAGGTGAGATTGTCAATCAGATGGATGTGGGTGGGCCTCTTCAAGCCACTGAAGAGCCTATCCCGCCCACCGAAGAACCTCCTCCGAATACCGAAGAACCTCCTCCGACCACCGAAGAATCTGTTCTGACCAACAAAGAAGCTCCGCTAATCACGAAGGTGCCCCTGCTAATCACCAAAGAGCACCAGTCGACCACACAAGACCCTCTTCCTACCACCAGAGAACATCCTCAAGCAATCAAAGAGCATCCACAGGCAATCAACGAACATCCTCTGGCCTCCAAAGAACCTCTTCAGGCCACTAAAGAACCTTTTCAGATCACTAATGACCTTCATAAAGCCACCAAAGAGCCTCTGCAAGAAGCCACCAGAGCCGAAGCTGAATTTTTCGAAGAACGAACAGCGGCAGCTGATGTTACCAAGAATGATGAGGACACTCCTCCAGAATTGCCCAAGAAACAGAAGTGCAGAAAAACGCAACAAGTGGAAGCAGAGAGCGGTGCTGGTGCTGCATTGGGGCAAGCCAAACCAAGAACCGGATTGGTCTTCGTAAATCATGGAAGCGAACAGGCTCCCGAAGCTGCCGAGTCATCCTCCCCCAAAGACAAGGACGCTAGAGGAAAACCGGTAAGACAGTCGTCCAAGGTTTCCAGCAGCAGCGACTCTTCCCCCATCATCGTCAAGCTGAAGGAGCTGCGCATCGTCGAGGACGAAGGCCAGCCGAAAGCTGAGGCCCAGATGAATATCCAGGCCCTGCAGGAGCTGGTCGAGACGCTGGTGGACCAGTACTGCGGCAACCCCAAGCCCGGCGACCCGGTGGCAGACGAGCATCGGACGTCCGATGCCGAGGATCCCGAAGCGATGCTGGAGCGGCAGCTAGAGGATGATCTCTCCGAAGCCGTGGCCAGAAACTACGGCGGCGCAGCAAGACGAAGCATGTCCATCGGATCCAACGCCAGCAGCGGGTGGGGACCAGAGGACAAGATCAGCAACCTGGACGCCGAGAACACCGGCACCACTAACTCTTCCACCACCACGACCACCACCAGCGCCTCCGAGGACGTAGACAACGATGACCAGCTGGCCGGCCGGCTGCTGGAGAGGTGGCAGGCCAGGATGCGAGAGCAGATGATCAACATGGACCTGAACCTGCCCGAGAAGCAGCGCCGCTCCAAGAAGGTCCTGGTCCGGTCGCAGTCGGCCAGTGAGGAAGATAACAACGCCGGCATCTACGAGCCCATCGGCAACTTCTTGCAACGGGGCTCGGCAGTCCTAGAAGAGCCCAGTTCCGGTAAGCGTTATTCCAGAGAGGAGCAAGACCACGAGGAAGATGGATCTCTGCACCGGGCTGAGAGCAGGAGAGGCAGCAAGAGGAGCTCCGGCTTCCAGGGCACTTTCAGCGCGGAGAATCCGGACGACGATGAGCAGAAGGACCCGTTCCTGTTCTGGCGGGACCTATGCGCGCGTAAGTACGCGGACGGCGGCGAGCAGCTGCAGGCCTCGGAGAAGCTCATCCGGAGGCTCAGCGTCAACGGCCAGAGGCAGCCGGTCAAGAAGGACGACCAGGATCCGGAGCCCGTAGAGGACAAAGCTCGCATCATCGCGGCCACGCCCAAGAACAGCGGCTTCCAGACCGGCAGGGAGGCCCAGCACCAGGACTACGAGAACGTGTTCACGGCCACCCCACACCGCATGGTGGTGGTGGACGGCTTGTCCGCGCAAGGCCCGTACGAGAACTGCAGCCCGTACTGGGCGCCGGCACCGTACGGCCCTGCGCTGCAACGGCGGTACCCGGTTCCTCCCTACCAGGCCATCACGGTGATGCCCTTCATGGCGCCCCCTGTGCCGCACATCTACGCCGACCCCCGCTTCCACCCCGGCGGCTTCCTCGCACCCGCCTACGGGGGATACGTGTACTCCGCGCACCCTGAGATTCAGGCGCCCATGCAGGCTAGGCTCGCGAGCAGGCAGGCAGAAAAGCGAGGCACTGGTAGGACGCCCGCTGACCGCTCTAGTGATTCCCCTTTGCAGGAGGAGTGTGACCACTCGTGGAGCAAGCCGAAGACATCGGCAGCTGCGATCCGGGCTCCGGGGTCTTCTTCGGCTGTCTGTGAAGACGCAAGAGATGTTGCGGATGAAGATGGCTCGGAAGGTAAGAAGAACAGGGGCGCTGTCCTGAAAGCGAGCGCTGCCGGTAGGGCCGCACAGAAAGCGAACGTTGGTAAGACAGCGGACTCCGGTAAGATATCGCAGCAACTCGTTGTCGAAACAGAGCTGGAGAAGAGCTCACATAAGATAGCGCAGCAGAAAGAGAGCGCTGCTGGCAGGACCGCCCAAAAAGCAGACATTGGTAAGACAGCTCCGATAGCAGACTCGGATAGAATAGCGCGGCAGCTCGGTGAAACACAGCCGGGTAAGAGCACGAGGCAATCCATCGTCCCCAAAACGAGCGCTGCCGGTAAACCCGCTCCGATAGCAGACCGCAGTAAGATAGCGCAACAACCTGTTGCTGAAACAGAGTTGGACAAGAGTTCTCGGCAGTCCACTATCCCTAAAGCGAGCGCTGCCGCTAAGACCGTCCAGAAAGATAGTGCTGCTGGTAGGACCGTCCAGAAAGCCGAAGCTACTAAGACCGTCTTAGCAAAAGACTCCGGTAAGAGATCTCAGCAAACCGATGTTGAAGCCGAGTCGGATAAGAGCTCAACTAGTAGGACCGCCGTGACAGAAGGCTCCGGTAAGATATTGCAGCAAGCCATTGCTGAAACGGAGCCGGACAGGAGCTGCCGGCAGTCCACCATCCCCAAAGCGAGGGCTAAGAGCCGGAGCCTGGACCGGCACTCCTACGCGAACGTGCCGCCCTCGCCGCCGCCCCGTGGCAGCAGCAGCGGCAGGTCCTCGCGGCTGGCCGCCAACTGCGACTGGCTGAAGGAGAAGAGCAAGTCGGTGGAGGCGAAGATCAAGGCGGCGCGCGGCGAGAATGCGGATCGGGCTGGGCCCCCTCGAGCCAGGCCTCAGTCCGATAACCCTAAATTGCAGGCCAGAAGCGCCGTCCCGGTCCCCGTGCCCAAGCCGAGGAAATGCGACGCCAAAGAAAAGCCGCCGGCGCATCCCGCTAAACCGCAAGATCCCTCCCCCGCAGAAGCCGCCAAAAGCAGGCCGGCGCCCAACTTGAGCAGCAGCGTGGTCATCGGGGGCATCAAGGTGCCCACCCCGCTCAACCTCTGGCCGCTGGAGTACGAGCTCATCGCTCCCGAGCTCAGGAGGCTCAAGGCCCGCATGGAGGGCAAGGCAGTGGACGAAGATGCCGAACCAGGTATGATGGACCGGTAAAAGGAGAGACAGGCCCCCGAAATTCCCAGGAATTTTCTGAGATCCTTCCGTTACTCCTTACCTCACAAAAAATTCCTTTTAAAAAGAGAACACTCATCCTGAACAAAGTGACCGGTTGTTTATTGAACATGGAGATGAGGTAGCAGCTTCTCGCAACTGAAGAAGGCATTTGGTTGCAGAAATGTTGGGCAAATTCAGAGGAAAATCAATTTGTTAAAGTTCAAAAAAATCCTTTTAATTTTTATTGCCCTGTTTTCAGCTTTCGTAGAACTTGCATTGCGGGAAATGGGAGGGGATGATGATGCTGAATGCTTGCGATCAGTGGGGCTCTGATAAAACGGTGTCACTGGGAGAGGATTCTTCGTGAAAAATTAGGACTAATTTCGATGCCCTGCAAAACAGAAACCGTTTTCCTTTTTTACATCTCCGGCTTTGTTTCTGCGTAGACGACTGCGACCCCAGTGACGTGGACAAGCTGGCCGTGGACCGTTTACTGAAGCAGCTGGAAATCGCCATCGGCACCGGGAAGTTGGACGAGGCCGCTACCCTCGCCAGGGACCTGGCGCAGCTCAAGATCCAGTGCCTGGTGGTGAGGAACCGTGATCCGGCTGGGGATGGACAGCAGATGCCTATCATGTGAGTTACCGCTCGATGTTAGCTTTTTCCCTCATAAATTCTGTTTTGGGGACATCGAGGGGATGATGTATGTAAAAGTCGATAGTTTAAAGCACTCATTGTTAGCCCAGTTTCTGTAAAAATTGAGGCAAACTTTTAATGCTGTTTAAAACGATGGTGGATATGTTTGATCAATTTCTTGACTTTGATTTTTGAAGCTTGAACATGTTTGTGGAGGACAAAATCTCTCATCACGGGCCGATTCCTATCCGGGTCCTTCCTTCGATAACGGTCGGAGAATTAAAAACGAAAGTACGCGGAAGGTTCGCTAAACTTATGTGTTCAGAGAAAGCCCTGGGTTTAAAATAAGCAATCGTATATCCAGATATTCCAAGAGTTCGAATTTCCAACCGTCATACAACGATGGATACTCGGAAAGCAACTGGTGATGGACGACGGACTTTCGATATCCAGTTTCGGAGTCAATGCCGACGGATGCCCGGTGTTCCTTTATTTATTGTCGCTCGGTATGTGCACTGCTACGTTTTGTCTCCGCAACATGGACATAGTCATGATTTTTTTTCGCACGAAAAATGTAGAGGACCTGCGCGTCAAAGCCAAAGATTTGGTCTGGGACGATAACATTTCGCCGAGAGTCACCGGCGCGAGAGCGAAGAGCAGTCCTCCCGCCAGGGCATCTCGGGCGAAGAAACCCGCCGCAAAGAAAGTCAAGCAACCCACGGTCCAAGAACAGGAACCGGAGATTCCTGATGTTACGGAAAGCAACGACGAGGTTGGCGGCACGAGACTCTTAGGTGAGAAACATGAGCTGTGAGAAATCTAAAAACAATTTTTGTGATAAGAACGTTTGCGTAAATTCGAATTGAATTCCCCGTTGATGTTCTAATTTTAAATTTCCCCAAGGTTGGTCCTGCGAAATCTGCACTTTGGTCAACATCCCGACGCGGCCGGGCTGTGCCATGTGCGGCAACGAAAGACCGGTGGACTATGTCGTTCCGGAGCAGTACAGGCTTCGGGAGAGCGAGCTGGAGCGGATGGAGCGCGAAAAGGAACAGGAAAGGGCAATTAAAGAGGTGAGACAACGCTGACGTCATTGACGAGTCTTTTACATAGTTCCCGAACTCCTTACTTTCCCTTACCTTATTAGGCGATTAAGTACCTAAGTTATTTTAGGTCTTTGAAACACCTTCAATTCTATTTTGAGAAATGGGTGGGAGCCCTGTTTTAACTCCTCCTATTTACAAACAGGTAGAGGAACACCAAAGGTTGCAGAACTGGCAGAACTACTTAAAACTGGAAGATCAAGACGTGATATACAACGAAGTTGCGTTCGAGTGCAGCATTTGCTTCACAGAAGCTCTCCCGGGCCAGGGCGTGAAACTCCGGGATTGCCTGCACTCGTTCTGCAGCGACTGTCTGCGGCACGCGGTGACGCACAGCGAAGCGGCGACTGTGATATGTCCGTTCAGGGACGAAAACTACTCATGCGATAGCGTGTTGCAGGAGAGGGAAATCAGAGCGGTGAGTGTGGCTGGTGGCGCTGGCGGCACCGCGTTGGATGACTCCTAACGATAACGATGGTGTTCCTTCGTGTTGCGTTTCAGTTGGTCCCTCCGGACGTGTTCGAGCGCTATCTGCAGAGGAGCATGAAGACGGCGGAGAGCCAGGCTCCGAACAGCTTTCACTGCAAGACGCCGGATTGCCTCGGATGGTGCCTCATCGAGGACAACGCCAACGAGTTCCTCTGCCCGGTGTGCTCGCACTTGAACTGTATCACGTGCCGCGCCATCCACCAGGAGCTCAACTGCAAGCAATACCAAGACAAGCTCACGGTGCTGGCGAGGACGGACGACGAAGCCAAGAAAACGAAAGACGCCATTGATGTAGGGCTACTTACTCATTAAGTTGCATTGGCTAATTTAGGCTAATTAGAACCCTCCCCTAATAGTTATGCGACCTACGAATGTTTACTAGCCAGAAAAGATAACACGAGTTGAAAAGCAGTACAGGAATACTTGTGCAGTTTTTGAAGCCCAGTGGTCAGTTACATAAACCGGGTTTTTAAGAAACGCTTTCTATGCGATTCAAATCAGTAACCTGCATTCAGTATGCGAAAGTGGATTAGAAGTTTCCACCACCTCATTTTTTCACGTTTCATTTAAAGATTCCCTCCACCAAATTAGAATTTCCCGAAAAACTGATATTTTTTCAAAAAGACGCTTTGTAATCCCTGGATCCCTGGCTTTATTTTGTAGGTTATGCTCCGAAGAGGAGAGGCAATGAATTGCCCAAACTGTCAAGTCATAATCATGAAGAAATGGGGCTGTGATTGGTTGTGTTGCTCAGTGTGCAAAACCGAAATCTGTTGGGTCACCAAAGGGCCCCGGTGGGGTCCAAACGTCAGTAGTTTCACTTTCATTTTCAATTCACGTTTTGTTTTAACCCTAAGTTTCATTTTTTATTCTTTTTGTTTTATTTTGTGCCGAACAGGGACGTGGAGATCTGAGTGCCGGATGCAAATGCGGTAACAACGGGGTCAGGTGTCATCCTAACTGCACCTACTGCCATTAGTTGCCCAAATTGCACCACTCTACTTGTTCCCTTTATTTTAATTTTATTTCTCGTTTGGATGCCCCGTTTGATAGTGATCCTTGAAAATTTTAAGAAGGACGTTTTTAAGTGCATTTTTCATGCTGCATTGAATCGGCATCGTGCAAATGCTCACCGATGCGATTCCGATATTTTAATGCGTGCCAAAGCCTACTTGTGATTTATACGAAATAATATGGAAGTAAAATAATTCGTTTTTGTTTTTTTGGAAAAAGAGCTTCTTTACCAGGTGACAATGTAGCACTGATGTTTAGTTAGCATCACTCACCGGCTTTGTAAAACTTAAAAACATAACAAAATTTTCCAAAGAAATTGAATATATAATGAATTTATATCTTTACAATGTTCGATAATGCAGTGAAACATACAGAAGTAACCTCTAATGCTCATTTTTTCTCAATGTCATCTATCTAAGCGACAATACGATGTTAAAAATAATGATAATGTTAAAATCGTAATGATTATATCATAAAATAATTTTGCGCTATTATTTGCGCTAGTATTAACATTTCTCAGTAGCTAACGTGAGCATTTTAAAAGACTAAATACAGTTAAGTGCAGTCCTAACTAGGAATATATTACACAAATTATAGAAACTGATACTGTTCCAAACGCGCGAAATCAACTCCCGAATGGAAATGTGATGCTTAACTGAAAAAATATTCGCGAATATGTATTAAGTGATAATGACCGAATATTCCAAAACTAGTGAATTCATAAAATATGTACAGATAGATATGATAGAAGCGGGTGAAAATAGACGAAACCGGTACGCCTGTTAAAACTGCTGACAGGATGGATTCTCATTATGCCAAAACGTTGCGTGGCCCTCGAAGCATTTTAGAAGAAAAGGAATTTTGTACTGGTAATTTATTGTTCTTGGGTCTCTTCCTACTCGTCCATGTCCATGCTGAACTCCATTCCACATCCAGAATCATGTTGTAGGTATTCATCACTGTGCATGCTACAAACAACGATAATAACAACGTTTAAAATTTTTTCCGCAGGTCTCTCTTCCGTTTGGGGATCCAAGAACTGCGGCTCACCTGATGGCACGGCACGTGAAAAACAGCAATCTCTTCAGACGCTTGTTGTGGAAGAAGTAGTTGAACGACCAAATGCAGCCGTCTTCCCCGTAAGGATCGGACGCCAAATCCGGATTATAGCTGTTCAGTTAACGGCATGAAAATCAGATTACTGACTGGCAGGTTTACTTTGCGAATAGTTGTTATTAGGCGTACCTGTAAATGTCGCATTCACCGAGACATATCTCATCATTGACCGTTGACCACAGTTTTTGTTTCAGGCTGTTGTAAGCATCTCGGGTGGTGGCACCGAGATTGCTGTCTATAGCGTTAACCACCCACTGCAACGGTAAAAGACTATGAATAAGTTGCTGTGGCAAATTTTCTGATGCCACTGCCAAGAACGGACGTACCGTCCAGCTCGGCTCTTTGCTGAACTGGTCTGCCTTTGCGTCCGTGAAATCGTAGTCCGGATGAAAGGAAGCATTCAGCGTGGCGATCAAGTTAAACAGCGTTTTTCTGTCGATGGTGTCAGGCCTGTAACACCCCTCATCTCCGCTCTGACTGCGGCTGTACGCCATGCTCGGACTCTGTCCCAGGACTCTCTTCGGTGGCGAAAGCACCTGATGGTCCTTGGGACTCGTCCCGGACTCTGCGTTCATGGTCTTGAAAAGCCGCTTGTCGTTTCCCACCATCTTACACGAATAGCTTTCAAGTCTATTCATAGAGACCGATGTTAGTCAAAACTGCACACCAGAAATCGGGGCTATTTTCATCTGTAAGCCAGCTGAAATTAATTGCAGTTCACTAAAATTGCAAAAATGGCAACAATGGAATCAGTTCCATTGGGGTCTTTGAATTTCTAGTAAAGTCAGGCGAAATCCCTGAAGGCCTTACTGTGAAACGAGGCTGGACTCGCCCAGACCTGCAATGACTAACCAACATGTACCAGCACATTGACTTTACAGGTAATTTTGCATTACTAATAACACCTCAGGTGCTGACTGTGGGTGTACTAAATTATTAAGAGCTGCAGTTTAATTTCAGCTGAGTTTTGATCTCCCATACCTTCCCACAATTTTACAGTCGGCCGTATCAAAAGTAAGGGCCGAATTAATAGCCTCCAGTTTGATGTTCTCCAAGATCTTCATGGTGATCTGTATGACCTTCAGAAAAACAAAATCAGCTGTATTCGCTCGATTTTCGCTTATTTTCGATTTTCGCTCGATTAGACGCGTGACAACTGTCAACTGAAACGCTGGCTGGCTTACTTAGTGCGTCGCGGTAAGAATAGGCTTCTTCAGATACAAATTTCTCGAGTTCAGCACGAATTTACCAGCAAAATTATGAAACCGTTGACGACCTTGTTTGCACTATTTTCGGAGCCCTCAGCTGACACCCTGGTGTTCTCAATTTCTGGCGTGTATGAACAGTATGCTTTTCGGATGACTACAGGGTTGCATTTTAAACGGCGACTTGCGATTCGATCTCTCGTGAACAAACATTAATGTCCTGGGTGCCCTGATTGTCACCTCTTCGTGCATAAAAGCAGGAAAATTTGAAGGCACGGAAAGGGAAATTTGGGCGCAGCAACTGTCAATCGATTTTACGCTAGACAAACACGCTCTATCGGCAATTGCACGGCTCGAAATATCGCCTCTAATCCGAAATAATACTCCTACCGGAATTTCCCTACGTCAACCAGCAAATGTTAGCAAAAATCGCTTATAATTTGTCAACCAGAACCCTCTCATCCAAGCTAAGCATCCGCCATTATTTTGTTGTTGTTGATCGGGATTGCTATTTTTAGAACGGCGTCACGTGATTCGAATTCGAACGTAGCCTCTCTCAGCAGGCCTCTCCCACGCAAAAAATTCATCACTCAGCATCAGAGAAGTAATCAGCGCTGGGATTGGGCCCGTTGCGAGGCTAGACATTCGAAATCGATGCGCGCGCAGTCACGTGATCGCGTTCTGCTATTTGTAGCCTCTTCCAAAATTCTGGATCAAGCATTTGGATTTTGACTTCGCAATTTGTTGGTTTATCCCAATTACAGAAGTTGCTAAAATGGCACAAACAGGAGGAAGTAAGCTGCAAGATCTGCTGAATAACTTGGAAGTAATCTGCGAAGAACTTAAAACTGGTAAATTCGATTCTTCGCGTGTTTACACGAGCATGATGGCCCATTCTTGTTGGTTTGCTATTATGTCACAAAATAAATAACACATTCATCTAATGAATAATCCGCATCGATTGTTTCAGATCATTGCCTCAAAAGAGACGTCCCGCCAGAGTCGTTTTGCAAAGAAAAGTTTTGGAAAAATATTGGTAATGTTTGTTTGGTTACATGCACATTGGTAACGATGGGCACATGTGCACGTACGAATACACTATAAACATTTACTACAAAGGTGTAGTAACAGTCAGTGTGTAAACAGTACACACAATTTCCACAAACAAGTATTTATTATACTGTTAAACGAATTCGCCATGCACTTGTAATGTACTCTTATGTGCATTTAAATGTTTACTTGGCTAGTCGGTAGCAGAGCGACAGCTCTGAAATTGCGTTGATTGGACCTGACCTGACCTAGCCAAATCCTTCTACTTAAAAATAAGCATTAAACATAAATTCAACCATGATTCAACTTACAGATAATGCATTTGTAGCCGCTGCATGCACACTCAGCTACAGCCCATCCTAACCGGGGTAGCTATGTGAGAGCTGTCGCTTTGCTACAGTACAACCAGCAGCTTTTGATAAGCGATTTTGTAACAATGTTTGGGACATTAAAAAATTCTTTTTTGCAGTCGAATCCAGTATACGCGTCTCTCTCGAAGCCACTAAATTGAGCTTGGCGTTCAGCAAGCCTCCCCTGCCCGACGCAACGTCCCTTGAATCAATGTGCCGCTCCACGGAAATGTCATGTTTAGCTCTTATATCCACGCTTTATAAATTACCGGAGAAGCAAGGTAAATTTCCGAGGCATACATGGATATCATTGAAATATTTATAAGGTCCAGCACAATGACCCTTTATCCTGACACAAATTTCACAGGTAACATCTTAAGACATCAGCTGAGAGCAGATGTTTCAGCTATTTTTCGCTCTTTGTGTTTCCTAGTGACCGAGATGATGGACTGTAAGAAAAAAGGGTGAGGGTTGTTGAAAGATCTTTGGTTCAATGTTTAGCACTGCTGGCGTGACTTTGATTTTTGTCAATTTTTTTTTAGAAAGGGGCTACCTCAGGTAACTCAAAACGTGTGGGATAATTGTCAAAAGTTGGAAAGTGCACCACAGGGTAATTTCTGGTTGCAATATCACACAGATGCATGTGTGCGTGCTCTATAATTATTTTTATTTCAGACAACAAAACTGCTGCTTTGATGCAAATATCATCATACAGCTCCCTGATCAAAGATGCTCAGCAGGAATTAGATGAGGTTATCCACTTTTCGATATAAGCTCTTTTGCAGCATGAATAATCATTAAAACGTTAATCCAATAGCAAAGTGACTGCCACTAACTCGTGGTAGACGATGCAACAAAATTCATAGTTTTGAAACGATCACATATTATAACAAAACCGTCAATAGGCAATTATGTTTAATTTTTTGTTTAGGAAATCAGGAAAGATTTAAATAAAGTTCAAGTGCAAGAAGATGATGATGATGATGACGGGGAAGAAGACGAATTTGGAGGAAATTGGAGTGGCAGTGAATTAGACGTAGCCAAATCCGCTTTGGGATTAGTGAAAACTGCACAGACTTGTGCGAGGAAAGCATATCAAGTAAGTGGTCAATAATTGTTGCATTCCACATTTGAAACACAACATTCACACCTGTGATTTGGGAATACGATCATGACTTTGCCTTCTAAATCTAATATCTTTTTAGACAGTTTTATCAAATGCAAAATCTGACGAATTGCAAGATGAGCTCGATGATATCGCCACATCAGTAGAAGCTTCAAGTCACGCTATTGATGACTTCATCGCTTCCTTATATATGCCAATGAATAAATTAGAAGTGATGAAAATGGTGAGCATTGATGCTGACTTTTCGATTACTATTCTTTCTCCACTAATTAAATCTCGAACTTTGCTATTGTTTACATCTTAGGCAGATAAGGTTTCTTACCATTTACAATCAGTACTGGCAAGCCTCAGGTATGCATAATCTTTTGTATAAAGAGTACAATCATTCTTGCTTTGGATTTGTCCTGTTTTTAAAAAATAATGATTGGTTTGGAAATTGGGCTTAAAGGGGAAAATGTGGAATTCTGTCCTTCAGACAATGTGAATTATGGGTTCATTTTAATTTCTCGAAATAACTACCTGTCATCAATTATGACCAATAAATGAAAACTCATTTTTCTTTCTTAGGAAAAGCCACTGCTACACAGATGCAGATGCCTCCTGGTGGAGTTTCCTATATGAGGCCATAGCGCACAACTTAAAAAAAGTTGAAGACTTAACCGGCAAAAGAATGGGGTAAGATGTGCCTCGAATAAGAAATCTTACCTTTTGTACAGCCTGTACATTTCATTATGTAACAACGATGTATTTATATAAAATTGTTTGCCTATTCAACGACGTCAAATCGACCAATTTTTTTTTCATTTTAAATTGCTTTAATTGTTATGCGTGAATTCTTATACATGAGCTGGCAACAAAAGTGACACTGGTAATGGAGGATGATACTGGTGATGAACAAGAAGTGCTTAAGGTCTTGGGGGTGGTCTCATGCCTGGTGGAGGAGCTAAGGGAAAAAATATAGCCATGTAATGATAATTTTGCTAAAATTTTCATTCAAGTTATGTTATCAAATTACCTCCTCGCATCATTCCAGGGGGTGGTGGGCCCCTCATATTTGGAGGGGCTCCCATTGGTGGCTGCATTCCTCGGCCCATTGATGGTGGCATGCCCTCTGCAATAGAGAAAGGGAAAGACATTTCTAACTGTTTGTCATGCATAGCATCCGACATTTTGAACAAGTTTTCAGAAAGAGCTGGGTGTTGGTTACTTACGCATCATTCCAGGTGGTGGACCCATCATGCCTGGAGGGGGTCCTCCACGTCCGGGCATTCCTTGCGGCGGAGCCATTCGTGGACCCATGCCTGCGGGAGCACCGGGACGGATCTGCGGTGGTGCGGCGACAGCTGTTCCACGGCCTTGTGGGGTCATCACTTGCTGGGATGGACCGCCAACTCCTCTGACCGGACCTTGCAAGCCTGCATGAAAAAATAGTTAATAGATGCTTCGACAGCAAGTTTGCCAAATTGACGGGCAAATTTCACACTGCTAGGTTGACTAACCAGCTGGCGCAGTGCCGACTGGAGCAACGGGAACACCACGGCCAGCAGCACGACCAATGCCAGGGCCTGGAGCTGCACCGGGAATGGGAACACGGGGAATGTTCTCCTGCAAAAGTAAGAATGAATGCTTAGTTAATGCCACGTGTATGCAACTCTGCTTGCTTTCTGTCCGCCTTCTGCACCTAACTCCCTCTTGGTCATGGTCATTCACGTAAATTGAATCTATAATTGTTAAAATTTGACACGATAGTTGTTAGGCCCTGCGTACTAACCTCTGCAGGTGGGGGCCCTTCAACTGTCATCGAAACTATGTTTTCGCCTCTGAGCAGCACCAGCCCCAGAACTCTCTTCTCCTCACGTTCGGTGTGCTTGGTGTTTTTCGGCTTGATCTTCCTGAACTCTTCGCAGTCTCCCAGAATGAGGTTCATGTGTTTGTCGAAGGCTGCAAATCAAACGGTGGTTTAGTCAAAGACAAACACGTGTGCATGCAATAGCCGCAGTTTAGTGTTAAAACAATCACCTTTGAATGTGCCTATGAAAATCCGGCTGTCCTGCAGGATGACCCGCATCCTGTAGTTAATATGCTGAAGCATCTTGTTGTTCTTGCTGATCGTCTGTTGACGAAATCAAAAACATCGGAAAATGATAAACAATGAGACATTTTGTGCAGCTGTATTTCAACTTTCCCGGCTACCACCCTTCAAAAGCACGACTTGTAAATCGTTTCAAAATGGGCGAAAAGCATTCGGGGAACCCGAAAACGATCAGGGGAATGTCCCGGGAAGTTAGCTTACCATTTTGACCAGCGTTTGGAGCGAAAAACCTAGTAAACCTGATGGATGACGGAGGATTGACCGACTGCGACCGAAGCACAATTTTCTAAACAATGACAAAGATGGAGGCGTCCATAACGTTCGAATGACGATTTGGAATAAACCGGTGTTCCAGAGCGCTATCGCAACGCTTTGTGTTTTTCGAGCGGAGAGCTACGTAGCGGTTTCGTTCTGTGCACTTCCTCTACAGGGTGTCCGAACGACTTTCCTCTTTCGACTTTATGTTAATGTTAAAGGATTGTGCACGTATGACGATATGCAGATCAGAATTCCAGTATTATCAAAAACGCACTGTGATGAAAACCAATTTATCTTTAAGAGCTTAAAAGACATCAGATAATTACTGACGCTTGGTGGCGCTGTCAATGGCGCCTAAAATGAAACTTGACCTTGTTGCCAAGCTAGAAATAAATCCCTCTCGATTCTGACTATGATGAAAGTTGAATCTTAAATTATAATTAGATTTATTGTTTGATGTTTAAATTTTGATTTTTCAAGGTCGATGAGGGGCATTTTTGCAACCGAAAATTCCAAACGAAGGAATGTTTGGCCACCGTGTTGCCCAATAGCATCTGGCAGCACTGCGGTGGAATTCCGAATTTGGAAAAGGAACTGGTCGTTTGAACTTCTACAAGAAGTAAAGGTAAATAAACTTTGTAATTTTAGATGTTTGTTAATAATGTGTTTAAGATCAAAAATCTGTTGTCGTCACATGCGTTTTATCTGCTCGTTTTCAATATTTTTGACACAGGCATCAGAGCCCCGGATACGAAAAGTTCGTTGCACATGGCTTGTTTTATTGGCTGAATGAAAAATTGCATAAAATCGAAAAATCCTCAATAAAAAATGGACGTGGACGGCGGCTTCGAAGACCTGCTGGATCAGGCAGAGCAGCTGACCGCTACGATCGATAGCAGCGGAGAGCTGCCCAGGGTAGACAGAAATTTGAAGCAGCTGCTGGAGGTCGGCCAGGAGCTGTGGACCAGGACATCCCATGGTGGAGTTGGTCGAGATTCGACTGATGTCAAGGCGTAAGATTTTGCGATTTTGCTATCTTCTTCCCAAAAATCCATGAAGCTTTAGCGAATATATTCGATTGAAAATATGATGTCGCTATATGTCCTCCTTGTCTAGTTCTGTCCTTCTGGGATCCAAAGGTTTCAGCCTGCCGAAGATTTCGTCAAGATTGGAAGCACTCAGTGTTGCCAAGTCTCTGGAGCCCATTGAACCCCTGCCTGAAACTGATGTTGAGGTAATATGGTGTACCCCTGTCAGAGACTGCAACTAGTATGCTTGTTTAAAAGAAGGACGCCTGAGGGATGTTTCATCTTTGGATTTTATTTGCAGGGATTCTTGAGGAATGAAAGGGAAAATACGATTTTGTCCATCATCGAAGAGACTCGTAATTCTGTAAGTCTTTGGGAATATTGTCTTTTGTAACAGTCTTTTCATGCTTTGTAATGGTGAGAAATATTAGTAAATTTGTCTTGCTGGATTTTTCATCTAAAGGCTTTCAAGCGTGCTGAGGGTATGTTTTGGGATAACATGAAATCTGAGTGGGAGCAGCAGAAGCAGAAAATTTTGAACTCGTTTGTGGGAAACTCGGATGACATTACCGACATCAACATTAATTTGGAGGTAAAGTTAAACACTGCCGGTGTTATTTTGGATCACTTTACGAAATTTGTTAATTTATTTAACATTTCTTTTCTCGTTCACAGTCCTCTGTCAATGAACCGTCGAATGTCAGGGCCCGAAGTGCGATGGACAATGTAGAAATACAATATGCAAAACAGGTGTGCTGGGATGTTAATTCAAGGTAATGTGGCATTGAAGGTTCATTGGACTGTCATTAATTTTACCACGTATTTGCAGGTGTATATCTACAATGAGCGAGTGATCCAGGGAGGCATCAAACCAAATCTGGCCGATCAGTTCTCTAATGTCGCTACTCAAATTGACGACAAAGTAAGCTCGCTTTTTCTATTACTCTGCATGTTTGCATCGTTGATGTATCACAAAATATCACAACATAGCTTAAAAGCATGGGGTTTATTCCTATTTTTGTTGTTGTTGACCCATGAATTTACAAAAAGATTTATATAACTGATTGATGTTGTATTTTTCATTAATACATTCCAAATGTTTTCTCGTAGAACATAGCCGATTTGTGGCGCATGGTGCAGTGCATGATCGATGTGCCGGTTAGGATCGAAGAAGACGTTCTGTCTGCTCGAGTTTCACCCATCCTTCAGTCAGGCTTTATTTCCCAGGCCAGAAAGTACCTGGAAGAAACGTGAGTATTGGTTTCTTCTTCAAGCGATAAGTTTCATTGTGCCTTAACTTGTTATCATGGGCTATTCTTTTTTGTCTAGCTATACCAAATATGTCAAATTCACCGTCTGTGGGAATCTGCAGCAAGCAGCATTAGGAGGAATACCCGGCACACAGCAGCTCATTCGTAGCTTCCTAAACGTGAAGTTGCCGCAGAATATCCCCGGACTCGAAGATGGAAAAGTGGATGGTCACCCTGTCTGGGCGATGATATATTACTGCCTGAGAACGGGAGACCTTCCCACAGCCGTCACAGTAGCTAACATGGCTGGGTGAGTCGAAATTGGCGTTTGTTGATCATCTGTGTTGTTTCTGCGATCTCCACATTTTTATAAAATTATTGTCGTAATAATATACTTAGTCCTGCCCTCGAGGAATTTCGACCGTATCTCGTGGAATTTGTTCGAGACGGAGAGAGGCGCTTGACACCACGCAACGAAAGCCTTATTCGGATTTCATATCGGCGCTCGATCCATTCCTGTTCGGATCCCTTCAAAAAGTAAGCATTTGCTCGAATTTTATTTTCCCAGCAAGACCTCATGTCATTCTATTTAGCGATATCACTAATACCCCGAATCGATATTGGTAGCCACTTCTCGATTCATTCTGCAGTGAATGCATAGGAATGAATCTAGAAGCGGCTACCAATCTCGTTTTGCCTCTGTAATGTAATCTGGGTATTACGACACTTGTTTGTGGAAGTCCATTCCATCGACGAATCATACTTAGGAAGTGTAATTATTCCACAGGGCGGTATATTGTATTGTGGGTTGCTGCGACGTCAAAGAAGACCATTCGGAAATCGCCGATAAAATCGACGACTACCTGTGGATTAAACTGTGCCAGCTCCGCGCCCAGTCTCCAGGCGAAGGAACGTCCACCGACTACTTGACACTTCACCAGTTCCAGGTCAAGCTGCTGGAAGAGTATGGCAAGTGACCGTTTTCGTATCTGCTTGCCATTCGTGCTCGATTTTTGTTAACAGACCGTCAACCGTTGCTGCGAATCCGCTTTCAGGAGAGAGCCATTTTCGGGCTTACCAACAGCCATTCCTGTATTTCCAAGTCTTGTTTCTGACCGCACAGTTCGAAGCGGCCATCGAGTTCCTATCCCGCATCGACTATCTGCGCTGCCACGCCGTCCACGTCGCGCTGACCATGTTCGAAGCGAAGTTGCTGGCTCTTCCTCAAGTCGTGCACGCGCCTCTGCGTAAGTCTGTTTTAACCGATGCCGTGCGATTCAAACGAAAATGTAAGCTCATTGTTCGGTTCTCAAAGTCTCTAGAGACAAGGCCGATCTACCTCCCATGCGGAGACTGAACTTTGTCCGCCTGGTCACGCTGTATACTCGCAAATTCGAAGCTACCGACCCACGAGAAGCCCTCCAGTATTTCTACTTTCTGAGGTATGAAAGAACATTTCTTATATCCACATTGCTGTCGTGTCGGCAATTTGAACTCACGGCTATGTTTGCTTCCTTCAGAAACCTGCGCGGGGCTAAAAATGAAAACCTGTTCATGTCGTGCGTCAGCGAACTAGTTTTGGAAACCAGAGAGGTAAGGCAAGACCTCATGGTCAATAATACTTTCAATTTCAGCAAATAACTGATTCTGCAATTTAGTTTTCCTCAAATGTATTCATTCAGGTTTTGTTTCCTCCTCAATTTTTATTCATTTTGTCGCTCGTCTTGTGCCCGGTCTTACGATACTTTCTCAACTTTCGTAGTTTGACATGCTGTTGGGACAACTGCAGTCAGACGGGTGCAGAAGGGCGGGCTTGATCGACAAATTCCACGGCGACACCCAAAAAGTCATCGAAGCTGTGGCGGTGGAGAGCGAAAGTCGGGGAATGTTGGAAGACGCCGTTCAACTGTACGACTTGGCCAAGGTGAGTAAAAATTGCAGTGAGATAGGTACTCATTTCGAATATATTTTAACATACTTTTTATAGCTGCACGAGAAAGTGTTGGATTTGCTCGTGAAGCTCTTGAGCCAGGTTGCCTCGCAACAAAATGCAACGCAGTCGAAAAGAGACCGTCTTCACCGGATGGCAGTTTCAGTCGCGGAAAGGTGCGTTTTTGCTCTCTGATATCTCATTTTTAACCGTATAGCCGTGATTTCTTTAGAATCTGGTTCATTGCCAGTTATTCAAGTATGTGTTGATAGCTGGATAGTTAATTGTCATGGATTTGTATTTACTTGTGCGAGCTAACTTTTCTAGCTGGCCAATTGTTGATATTTCAGGTACAAGACCTTGGGTCACAATGCCGATTCCGTAACTACGGCCACGTTTTTTCTGCTCCTCGATATCATGACTTTTTTCGACACTTACCACGCCAACAGATGCCAAGACGCTATCGACGTAGGTTGAATCAGTCGTTGAATTTGTTCTCAAACTTGACATGGTTTGATCACTTTTCAAAACACAGACTTTTGTCACGTAGATTTTGAAAAAGTTGAAGCTCGTGCCATTTGAAGTCGAAGAGGTCGAACAGTACGTCGTTTCGTTTCGGGATTATTCGGACGAAATTCGTCGCTGCCTGCCCGACATTCTTCTGGCGGCAATGAGCTGCTTGCATGCCCTGTACGCTGCAGCCAAGTAAGTATCCATGCTTCCGGAAATTTTTGCCCTTTTGAAATATCGAGAATTTACACAAATGATTGAATGTTTTCACAGGGCGGCACATCCCAAATTAGCGTCCGTTTCGAAGCAGCTGTCCGGAACTGCAGCTGGAGGCAACAATGAGGTACAGTTAAATATTTTATCTATGAAATACTTGAGGAAAAAACAGGCAATGTGGACTAATAACAGGAATATCTCGAATTATAGTTAAGACATTTTTCCGAATGTGAAAGGCATATGTTTTACGCTCGAATTTTGACACTATGAAAACTATTTCCGCTTTATAAGACGTCGAACGTTTCGTTTCAGTACATGGTTGGTTTGCAAAAACAGGCGAAGACGTTGATCACATTCAGCGGAATGGTGCCTTACCGCATCGGCGACACAATAGCACGTTTGGTACAGAAGGAGATGCTCATGAACTGATTCCACTGTGGTTTATTAGCTGGTTTATTAAAGAAAAGGTTTTTTTGAATAATCTTTCAATTTATTGATGTACCCGAAGTGCCAAAGGCCTACACGCCTATGCCCACCATGCATCGATGTTCATTCAGTATTTTTGCTTTGATAAATATTGATAATCCGATGAATTTGTGGCCGAATGTTGGAAAATGACGGTGGGCATCGGCGTCTAGGCTTCTGAATCTCAACTAATGATTTCCAACAAAATTCATTTTGATAATAGCAGTAATGCTTCATTCACACATGCAATTTTTGCCCACGTACGGAGGAATTTTTTTTCATTTTATGTAGGTTAACCTTGAGCAAAGCTGGGCAAAAACTTCCATAAGAAGAAAAAATTATCTTCATACGTGGGCAAAAATTGCATGTGTGAATGAAGCATTACTTTTCAGAAATGCTGATTATAATAAGTTTGGTTCGCAGGGTTCATACTCAAATTTACAAAATCATTTCCCTGACTTTCCCTGACTTATAAATCGTGTAGAAAATTTTTTTAAACCTGCTCATGAGAAAAATATAATGTTTATTAATATAAACTTTTGGAAATGGTCAGCAGAAATCTGAAAATAATTAATAAACATGTAAAAAATTATTTTTTGGGTATTTTTTGGCATGGAATTTATTTTTTAATTTTATTTTTTTGAAAAAACTTATTTTCCCTGACTTTACAGCAAAAAACGTAGTTTTCCCTGACCATTTTGCTCTTCCCTGACTTTCCCTGACTTCTGAACCCTGGTTCGAAAACTAGCGGGGTTGCGCAGCGCGATCTGGCTCGCAGGTGGGGCTGGTGCATCGGCTCCATCCAGCTGGCCGCGCAGCTCGCCATTGGCTCATTCCCGGGCCTCGTGGCGGAGGGGCGTGGACGAACGACGGTGGCCAGCTTGTCCCCGCGGCGGCCAGGGGTCGCCGGCGTCGCGCCCAGAGAACGCTTTTCCCCGCGGAGTGCACGGATCGCGCTCGCCGTTTGTTACGCGACTACTGATTTTCTAGTGACGGTAGTAGTCCGGAATCGCGTTTTTTTCGTCCCTCGCCCTCCGCCGCAGCCAGATTTTTACTCCGAACGATGGTTTTAGAGGAAGCCGAAGTCTTCCTTTGGTTCAGCACCCTGTCGACGGCCAGGCGCATCAACGCGATGTACGGACTCCTGCAGAAGTGTCTGCCGTTCGAATGGCGCTTCCTGGGCTCCTGCATCGAGGACCTGTACAAACAGTATTTCGCCTACTTCAGGGACACCGAGGTGCGGGCCAACAGCGCGGCCGAGCTCGCCAAGCTGGCCGACCTGAGCGACGGCGGCGCCAGACACCGCCTCATCGTCTCCATCGCCTTCCTGTGCTCCTCCAACAGGACTTGCTCCGGCGTCATTTTCGCCACGCTGACCAGCGAGGCCAACGCGCACTTCGTGTCCAGGGTGAGCAGCAAGAGCACGCTGGACGAGCTGCTCTTGCTGTTCACCTTGGCCGCCAGACATCCGGCCTTCACCTTCGACCAGAAACAGAGCCTGGAGTGGAGGATCAAGGAGCTGGCCATCAAAGCCGAGGTGAGCCTGCCAGCCCAGATCCTAAGCGATCGAAATAACCCTAATCGAAATTTCGCTGAATTAACGTTCCTTCGAAAAGAACGTTCTTTTTTGCTCGCGTGCTTGTCCCGTGCGCACGTTCTAAATCGCCAATCCAAGATGGCGGCCGCCGTCGGGGTTCGTATGGCTGAAAAGCGCCAACCAAATCCCTGCCAAAATGCAGCCAAATGCCCAGTTTTGACCGTTTTTTGCTCCGGGCCACTGCGCGCCTCGGTTTGCGACCCATCTGGGCGTTATCGATCGAGGCGGAGGTGAGTGCGATCGAAAATAGAACGTTCTTTTTCGAACGTTCCAAACCGAAATTCAAGCCCATATGAAAAAGTTTCTGCAGAATTCTGCACATTCTGCAGAAAATTTTCTGCAGAAACCTATAGGGAATTCTGC
>JAQFYZ010000834.1:0-32193 GCA_034695085.1 Cylindroiulus punctatus
TGTTGGGACGAAATTGGAGAAACTTCGTAAATAACAGTCAAGAAAGGCTTTAGAATGCTGGGAAAACGTCAAATAAATGTGTTTTGGGTTTGGCATGCTGGAGCAATATCGAAAAAAAAGTATTTGATAACATTGTTAGAAAACTGTGCAACATCAGACGTGGTGTGGAAAATTTGGTGGATTTTTGAAAAAGTTCTGAAAAACTTGGAATGCAAAAACCAAAAATAAGCAATCGAATTTACAAAACCTAGTAGATAGGCGAGATGAGCAAAACAATTTTTGAAAATTATTCAAAATCTTACCGAAACTATGACAGACTGGACCAACTTGGAATGACTAAGATCTTGTTATATTTTGTAAAATTTAAAATTGGAATATTTTTGGAAATCAAAAATATTGAACACCAAAAGTCTAAAAGACTGAAAGTATTGAAATCTGAAAGTTATTATACACGGTATTTACAGTGTACATGTAGGAAAATCTAAAAGACTGAACTATCATAGACAATGTAAAGTTTGGAATATTTTGGAATGTCTAAGAAATTGAAATATTTTGAGAAAATTGAAAGAGTAAGTATTTGTTGGAAATGTGAAATTTGAAAATTTTGGGTCTAAAAACATTTCGAAAAATCCAATTTCATCGAAAATCTTAAAGTTGAAATGTTTTCGATCATCTAAGATTGGTAACTGTAATAACCAAAATCAATATTGTGAAAAATCTAAAATATGAGAATATGTTGAAAAACCTCAAAGATTGGACAATTATCGAAAACTTAAAGACTGGAATACTTTAGAATGTCTGAGAAATTGTAATGATTTGTTAACATTGGAAGTTGTAGCATTTTGAAAAAGTAACGGTTGAAATATTTTGGGATTAAAAATATTTCAAAAACACTTAAAAACTGGAATATCATCGAAAATCTTGGAATATATTGGATAATCTAAGATTGGTATCAAAGAAATTGAAATGTACTATTGTCGAAAATGAAAAAAATAGGAAAGACCTAAAAGACCATAAAAAAATTAAATATTTTTTGAAATATTCTTTGAAAATTAAACATTGAGAATATTCGAAACAGTCGTATTTTCTATCAAATTCGATTAATTGCATATTTTTACAAAACTGCTTACATGTCAAATTTTCCACATCGTTTTATCACTGCACTAAATTTTCATCTGTAAGTTCACCTTAAATACTATATAAATTTTGCAAATCCAGCAGCTTTCATTGGTCTATGGAAGGGGAATTTTATAAGAAAGATGGGGTTGGTTTTATCTATTTTTAACATTTGAGAAGGTGAATCAGCTTTAAAATAGTCAGTTACAACGGTGTTGCTAAGTTACAAGTTTCCACGCGACCATTCCTTCTCCTTTTCCTCCTACTTTTGTGCAAATCGATAAATTCACACACATATTTAGGCCTAATAAAAATTCACAATGGGCAGTCAGTGAAGCGAAAACATCGAAATTTAATAATTATTTACGCGATCCTGCTATTAAATCCTGTCAAAGGTGCCATTGATACGACTAAATTAAAGCCAGGCAAGAAGGGATTATTTTATAATCGATTATGTGTTCATTGCAAAGGATCAAAAGAATAAATCCGGTCAAATGTATGGCAATGTTTGCATTGATTTTTTAAATTTTGCTGAATCAATGGCAAAGACTCGTGTTTCAATGGTAAAAACACTGAAAATGTACAGAAATTGTCAGAAAGTTTCGCAAATATATATATATTTTCGTGATGAATTTTGTGAGACCCAAATTATTTACATAATATTACATAAATTGACATTATTATTATCCATATTATTATCCACAGTATTTAAAATTTATGGTTGACAAGATTCAGATATTGACAACTTGCACAAATTATCAGAAATTGTCAAATCTAGAAGAATAATACAATTCTTATACAGGGTTCCCCAGAAATTGAATTCTCAACTTCCCTGACTTTTTCCTGAGTTTTCCAGGTTTAAAAACTTTTCCTGACCATTAAAAATGCGAAAATATGCAAATGTAAGAACCACTATATTGCTTATAGTTTATAAACATAATGTGAACACAAATTTCAAAAAGGAACCAGCAATGAAACGCACATTTTAATAAAAAAAACTTATTAAGTTATTTAACAAAAATTTAGATTAGTTTTTTTTTCAAATTTACAATTTCATCGATCTATTTCACAGAATTGTTTGCTTGTAATTAATAGCTTGAGTTTCTTGACTTTTGTGTCAATATTTGATAAATTTCTTTGCTTTTTATCAAATAAAACAATCTTCCCTGACTTTTCCAGGCCTTTGCAACTTCTCTGACTTTTCCAGATTTAAAAACTTTTTCTGACCATTAAAAATTCGAAAATATGCCAATGTAAGAAACACTATATTGCTTATTGTTTATAAACATAATGTGAACACAAATTTCTAAAAGGTACCAGCAATGAAACGCACATTTTAATAAAAAAACTTATTATTTAATAAAAATTTAGATTAGTTTTTTTTTCAAATTTACAATTTCATCGATCTCTTCCACAGAATTGTTTGCTTGAAATTAATGGCTAAGTTTCTTGACTTTTGTGTCAAGATTTGTTAAATTTCTTTGATTTTTATCGAATAAAACAATCTTCCCTGACTTTTCCAGGCCTTTGCAACTTCTCTGGCTTTTCCAGGTTTTCCAGGTCTGGGAAAACCTTGCATATGATTGTAATTAATTGACTTTTCATTATTTTAATTTTCATACTTGAATGTGCAACAGCGATTTACTGACTCTACATTTTGCCCTGTAGATTTTCACTCGTTTTTGCATTAAAAATGGACTTGCAATATCTGCGCAGTGAACCATCGATATCATTATTATCCAGGCCGTATTATATATTCTTCTCACTGGCACTCGATAATAAGACCCTCTTAAGTAAGACGAATAAATGAGGGATAAAAATGCAATTTCAGCGAAGACAATTTACATTCATTTTGAATTTTTACAAGCTTGCAGACAATTTTCTTTCCTTTCTTAAGCCCCCAAAAATACTCTGAATTATTAATGGTTTGCGGGGTCTATTTTCGTGTCGTTTAGCGGGCCTATAAAATATTAAACACATCTGGCACTGTGACTAATGCATTGTTATGTTCATGGCTCTATAATGCATGCATCGTTTAGATAAAATGATGAAGAAGGAGTTTTTTGTGAAATTTCTTTCAGTAGACCTAAGCCAAAAACTGGATACAAACACTCGTATTATGCCCTAAAATCTTGCCGAAGGTATACTTTTCGTCGATAATAGATGTCAATAAATTCAGTGGCCTGAGCACTGCATTATTCAATTTGGAAAATCAATATGCGTTCCAGACTTATCTTAAAACGTATACTGTAATTTATTTGGTAAAAAATTTCTGCTATGATGCAAGCTAGCCTATAGCAAAAAAGGATGTTTATAAACAGGATGTCTAGCGTTTTAAACATTTCAAATATCTTAAACTCGGAAAACAGGGACTTAAAGAGGACTTGATTCGGCAGACACAATGGGAATTTTAGATACTTACATGTACATGTACACTGTATAACATACCAATTCATTATATGATGCTTATTATGTTAATAGCATAAATTTCACATAAGGAATGCAGTGCATCTTCAAAACATTTCAAGATGAGAAGCATTCATTCAATGCAAATTAAAAAAACAAACATGGAAATTGATTTTATTATGGTTTCCAGCTATTTTTAAAGAACGCCTAATCAGCTGATTTGTTTGAAAAGTACCAATTAAACGAATATCTTAATTATTTGAATGTTGTATATCAGAATTGAGATATTTGGAGAATATGTGAATTGAAAATCACCACAGCGATTTTGAAATGCATTTCAAGTATTTTAAACGCATTATCATACGATTTAAAAAACTTATATTTAAAACTTTGCAAATAAATTAAATCGTTCTCATAAAATGGCTATTCCTTCAGAAAGATTTATTTAAAAAAACACGTGAGGATTTATTTTTAAAAACACGACGGATTTTTTATAAATGAAATAGATAAAATTAAATATAAAATCGACTTAGTGGCTTGGTGGTTCTATTTTAAAATGTAAACTATATTTCATATATTTAAACAAATTCAATCATGTTCATTAAAATAATTCTTGCTGAAGTTACAGAACTTTTTTGAGAATGATTTAATTATTTCTTAGGAAAGAAAATCTCCCAAAAATGCACTTTGTTAGAGAAAGTGCATTTTAAATTTTTAAGCAAAGACATTTCGTAAAAATCAAGAAAAAATACATTTCCAAAAATAAAAATCCTATTCTAATTATATCCCAAAGCTCATTAATTAATGGAATGCATGGATTTGCTGGGATAACAGAATTATCTAAAAGTATTATTATCTTAAAATGCATTTAAAAAATGCTCCACATATAGGCCAGGGAAAGTACATGTACATGAACACCATGTACACCAGCATGGAGCATTATAGGAATGCATTCAATTCAAGTGAAATTGGAATGAATGGATTTTCTGCTTACCTCACATTTTCGTGCCTTTTCATGTAAATCTTCTTGAATTGGGCATCAGCGACCTTGTCGTAATGCCCTCTGATTTCGTTGGCAACGTGTTCCGGAAGCACAGAATGCAGCAAGCGTTGCTGAAACGAAAATTTAACACAATGAATATACAGGGTGCCTAAAAATTATTTCAGCAGTTTCAATACATAATTGCAGCAGATTCAATAATTCACTGTGACTTTTGTATCCAACAAATGACACCAGTTTTTGTGCAGATACGTATACCAACTCATCCACTTTATTAGGACATCAACAAGTTCTCGATATGTGTCCCCCTGTGGATTAATTGAATCGACTAGTTCTTCCCACACAAATTGCAGCGATTTCATCAATTTTTTTACTTCCAAGTAATGGAGATGAGTTTATCGAGTTTCGTGCCATCAAACAGTCATATCTTCAGGTTTATTTTTATATTTTCCATTGACAATATATTCCCGCCGTCCGCCGCTAGGGGGCGCGGAGTCGCAAAATGGCATCTTTCGACTCAGCGCCCTCTAGCGGCAAAAAGCGGGCACGTATCGCAGCCGAAAAATTCACAGATAAAGCATGAAATATACCTGTTTGATAACATCAAACTAAATTCCCGTATCTCTAACAATACGCCCGCAAAAAATTCACGAACCGCTTCTAGCATTTGTAGACACCCTGTATATCAATGGGATACAGGGTGTCTACAAATGCTCGCACCAAAATTTCGTTTGGGATTTGCATTACTAATCGCCCTCCCTCTTTCGTTATCGTTTGGAAGCTAGGGTATATCGAAATTGATGAAAACTATATCGAAGTTTGGTGAAATTTCGCCGCAGACACAATTTGGGGAGTTTAATCTTCGACGTCATAACTCGGAGACGAGCGTCATAAAATACACGGTAAATTTATTTAATGCGTGAATACATAAGGGCAAACCTATTTTATTCCCCTCATAAAAACGACGCCATAACTCATTGTTACGACTGTGGAAATACACTCTGGCACCCATTTAAAATACCCAGTGCACATAAGTTCATAAATCGATGCAAGACATTAAATTTGGAGAAAATGCACGAATGCATTGTTGTTAATATTATTTAAGTTAATGCCGACTCAAGCAGATGACACCCTGGTTAAAAAAAAGTACGAAAACTTAATAGTATTGACAGCCATGCTCAGGCACATCTCAAAAATTAGTCAAATTTTTAAGACAATTTTAAAGTGTTCTAAACGTTTTGGCTACATGTGACATCATAATTTTGGAGTTTTTGTAAACGTATTATACATGAGTTCTTAGTGTCATTTTAATTTGTAAGTTTTCACTATAAGCCATGATTTAAAAGTGACAACTTAATATTCAATTACTTTAAATGTCTTCGCTTTTAAAGTCACATCAAAGCATTGAAGTTTTCATAAAGGTATTATACATGTGAATGGTTTTACACGTCACCAAGTTTAGAGTAATCCAAACGTCTTGGATATGATTTGAAAAACAAAAATTAGCATGATTTTAAAGTGACATTTTAATTTTGAAGATTGAATACTGCACATGAGTTTTGCAACAAACTCAAAGTAAAGTTATTAAAATTTTATTTAAATATCAGAAGAAACTTATAACAGCAGATTTTTTCAAGAATTCAAATTATTAAACATAAAACAGTTGAGGGACTCCATAAAAGGACTCCAACTTCTTCAGCCCAAATTATAAAATAGTTTTGAAGGAAAAAGCAAACATGTTAAGGAAATCGACTTAAGATATAACATTCCATTTGCTAATTGTAAATATGGGAAAAAGTTAGACAGTTTATAATACATTATTTAATGAATTACCTGATGAAATTTTACTAATTAACAAGATTCGAGAGCTTAAAAGAAGGTTGAGATTACATCTCCTATGTATATGATATAAAAATATAGCTGTTCTGTTAAATATTTCTGACTTCATGTAGGAAAATAACAAAATATTATATCGTGAAATTGCCTTCTTGTTATTTGGTTTGATGTACCAATTGTAAACACGTTGTAGTTGGTTATTATTTTGTACATTTTTACTTTTTGTACATATATTTTGTACTCATTTTTTGAGTATTTTGTAAAAATATTAGCTCTTTGACTGATGTTATTACGAGTCATCAACCCTCGACGTCACTGAATAAAAAACACAAAAAACAAAGGGTCGAAAGGTTTAAATTTGGTCTGGCTTTTTATGTTTGATTCGTGCTTTATTGGGCGTTGAGCAGCGGGCGAATTTAGCAGTTTGGGAAATTTTTCGGTCCATAAAAGGGGGCCAAATGCGCCATTTTGGGCAGCCAGCGAAATAAAAGCTTCATTTCACATATAAAAAACGCATCAAGTCCATAAAACCCTCAGGGTGTAGGACCACCTAAAGGGAGATTTATAACTCAGCTCCACCACTGCAGTCAACATTAAGCATTTAAACGAGTACAAGCACTTTGGCCCCACTTTAAAATGTCGTACAAAATTTCCCATTTCAAACACAGGTGGCGCTGCAAGCATGGTAACCATTCAACTAGTTCAACAAGGTGTGGCAAAGGTGAAAACGTATAATACTACTCATGTTTTCTGTAAAATAATGAATATCGAACAGGCTCGAAGCTGAATTTTTGCAAAATATGTCTTTCGGATTTAGAAAATGAAATTTTTTAATTACAATAAAGTGGATGGGATTTTTCACATTGAAAACTGATGGTGATACGGTTCTCACAAAATTACTTTTTTTTATAAAATAAAACACTTATTTTCAGCGAAACACTTTACCCAAAATTATATTTCGCAAAACTTGACTTAAATCGACTTAAAAAACACTTTCCACACAAGTAATTTTCATAAAAATAACGTATTTTGGTGAACGTCTTCAAAAAATTAATTTTTATAAAAGAACTCACTTATTATCTGTGAAACCCGTACTTTACCCAAAATTGTATTTTGCAAACCTTGACTTAAATCGACTTCAAGAACAGTTTCCACAAAAGTAATTTTCATTACAAATAACGTATTTTAATGAAAATCTTTACAAAACTAGTTCTTATAAAAGAAATCACTTATTATCAGCGAAACACTTTATCCAAAATTATATTTTGCAAACCTTGACTTAAATCGACTTAAAAAAGATTCCACAGAAGTAATTTTCATAAAAAAAACTTATTTTGTTGAAAGTCTTCACAAAATTAATTTTCATAAAACAAATAACTTATTTCCAGTGAAACACTTTAACCAAAATTACACTTTACATAACTTGAAAATCTTGTGTGGAAACTGTTTTTAAGTAAATTTAGACTTAAAAAACAGTTTCCACAAAAGTCTTTTGTATTTTAGCGAGTCTTTACTCAATTCATTTTTATAAAAATCTGACGAATTTCTAGTGCGACGGTACTCACAAAAATTACTTTTATATATTTGTTGATTTAGTTATTTTAGCCCACACTGTTGATCAGCCATTTTCAAGCCAGATTAAAGTCAGCTTGACACAAAAAAACATTGATTGGCTAATTGCTTTTAATCCTTTAAAAGCGCTTCGAGCAACGACTTAGCAGTGTCATGTCAGTGATTTCCTAAGAAACGTTTTCCTCTTTTTTTGTTTTATAATCTTTCGTTTTCACTTTTTATCACCTCGCTCTACTCGGTTGATGGAGAGCAATCGGATTGTCTGATTAATGCCTTAATTCGCTTCCCAATATTCGTATTTCCAAGAGAAAACACCCCAAAAGTCCTCTCACGGGGATTGGCTGAGACTCGAATCGTATGTTAGATACGAGTATTAGGCTCAATTTTCGCCCAATTTCATTCGTCAATTGTCTCCAGGCTCCTTTCAGATTGGGTGGAGTTTGCTCGGAAATCGAGTTTGCTTAGCCGTCCTTTTTTTTTCTCATAAGACCGAATCTTCCTCATTGGCCCAGCCAAGATTAAGAAGAAGATTTTGGGCCCTGGACCAACAACGAGGAGAGGGCGCAATTACCGTAATTGTTAAACCATCAATCCGACTCCCATTTCGTGCCCTGAATTTATGTTATTCAGCCTCAATTAAGACGAAATGAAATCAAAGCGAAAAAGAATGAACTTCGGCAAACCCTTGTGGGGAAGAACTGGTTGCAAAGTGGTTGCATGAAATCTTGTTGCAAAATGTTGCAAGAAATCTGGTTGCAAAGAGGTTGCATGAAATCTTGATGCCAAGGTGGTTGCAAGACGCCTGGTTGCATGAAATCTTGTCGCAAAGTGGTTGCAAGAAATTTGGTTGCAAGGTGGTTGCAAGAAATCTTGTTGCAAGGAATCTGGTGGTTGCAAGAAATCTGGTTGCATGAAATCTTGTCGCAAAGTGGTTGCAAGAAATCTGGTTGCAAAGTAATTGCAAGAAATCTTGTTGCAAGGAATCTGGTGGTTGCAAGAAATCTGGTGGTTGCAAAGTAGTTGCAAGGTGGTTGCAATAAATCTCGTGGTTGTAAGAAATGTTGTTGCAATAAATCGGGTTACAAGGTGGTTGCAAGGTGGCTGCAAGTAATCTGGTTGCAGATTCGCAACAGAAACAATTTAATGAGGAGAAAGGAACAGTGGTGTAAGTCACATTTTCCTTGCATTGCGAACAAGTTAGCCTCAGTAATCCCTTGCTGAGAAAATTAGTTGCAAGGTGGTTGCAAAAGAACTGGTTTTAAGGTGGCTGCAAACTGGTTGCAGATTTGCTAAAGAAACAATTAAAGGGGAGAAAGGGATTTCCTTGTATTGCGAAACAAGTGTTTTAACTTGTAAACAATGCAGCTATTACAAGCTAATGTACATTTCAAACGTTTGCATCCTGCTGTTTTCTTACAACATTTTCTTACAACAGTTTGACTGCATATAAATCAAAAAAATGAAAATGAAACAAGACAACTAAATCTTATTTACACCACCATCACCTTCACCCCTTAAATTAAAACATGATTTTCACCTAACGACTCGTAGGCTGGCAGTGATTGCCCTTGTCCAGGGGCAGCGCAATTACATTACAAATCACGTTTTAGGTTAGTTTTGGTTAGGATTGGTTAGGTTAGCTAGGTTACATGAGGTTTCGTCATAGATAGCTATGACATGTATTATCGTCTACATTGCACTTTTCCAACTTCTTCCGACCCTAAAAAGGTCTTTCTGATAAAAATTTAAAAAAAGACTAGCCAACGTTACGGCCCATAAACTTCCATACCCGAATGCTAATCCATTGTCTATAAAAAGCCTCACGCTTTCATTAACTGCTCATTAAAGTTAGTTGGCATCAGTTATGACCGTCTTTATCGCATTTTCAAGGAATCGATAATCCCGGAGGAATTTTCGGCGGAAAACCCACTAAGGTGGGGTAAAAAGGCCGCCTCATAAAAGCACAAAAGGAGGGAAATCATAATGGCTCGAATTAGGCATACATGGGTGTGGTCGACACAAATTAAGCGGTTTTTTTGGGAGAAAAAAATTTATAACCAGGAAACGCCATCCTCCGAAAATAGGCGATTTGCACTAATGCGAGCCCCAGCTCAATATCCTTAATCCTTATTGGAAAAGGGCATATCGAAAGTTTTCAGCTTTTTTTCTACATTCATTGCAAATTAAATATGCCCACAGTCAGCATCTAAGGTGCCAAGTGGGGGGGGGGGGGGGGAAACATGGATACACACAAGTACAAAAAATGTTACGGCAAAGTGAAAGTTGAAGTTTGGTGCAGGTTTGCACGTTCCATTTCATTTTAAAAAAATTTTAAAAAAATTAAAGAATGGAGAATTATTAATGTCGTATTTGTTTATATACGAGAAATTAAATTTTTTACCAAAAAGCATCTTTTTAGAATTATTTTTAGAATGTACTGGAGAATTTGTAAAACAAACAATTGTAAAAAAAAACAAAATTGGGAAAAAAAATTCAAACACAAACTGATTAAACATGTTTCAATACAGGTTCCTAGACAAGATTATATGCTCATTTAACCGTATTGTTAAGGGCATGATTTTCTCAATGTGTATGGGGATGTAATAACAAAATTGTTTCACAACACTTGCATATATTGCTAGCCCTTGACGCTTCAAACATGAAGTGAATAATCACATATGTAGAATTCATAAGAATTAAATTTCTGACCAAAACAGTAGTCTAAAAACATGACATTTAGAAATATATGAAATTACAAGTGTTGAAACAATAATCGTTTTAAGCATTTCACGTTTTGAGCATCTTTTCCTATATTATTTAACAATCTTAAACTTGCTAAGACATGACTTTATGTAATAAAATTAAATTAGTCCCAAATGTCATGTCTAGTAGACAACGTGCTTAAACAGTTTTAAACAATATGAACGATGAACATTATCAACACTATAAAAACCACACTGCAATAAAATTTAATTTTAGCATATTGAAACAGCTAATATTAATTTTCATTTTTCCATCACATATTCAGTGGAAAAATGAAAACTTACACAAGACTTCAGTTCCATTCACAGTAATTGCTTTCATATTTTAACAATGAATTAAATTAAGGGGAAAATTTAAAAATTTGCAACACTACAACCAAGAAACAACCATTAAAATATTTTAAAAATGCTAGCAATGTCCCCTGAAATGCACCACTGATGACGTTTCTATACTGGGATACTAATTAAAATGCTCATTATGAGTAAGGTACACCATAATCCAAACTGCTTATTAAATCCCCATAATGAATTCATTATTTTACCTCGTTTGCTGGCTAAATTCATAACGTTTGAGAATTTTTTTGTTTTCCTCTGATGCATTATTAAGGGCAACATTTTTTGGACACCTGCCACGAATTAATCCCAAAAAAGGGCATTTCCTACTTGGGTTTCTATGGAAATCAATGGTCCATCCACCCCCAATTTCGTTGCCATGGCGACCATTGTGTACACACATGGTCCTTCCAACTTGCCTCCATGGATTCAAACTTTTGCCAACTTGGCAAAATTAAGGGAAAAAAATAGCATTTCTTCCTAATCTCGACCACGTTTTCGAAAAAAAAATTAAAAAATGTCGTCTGGACGAAAATTTAATCCACTTTTCTGCCAATTTTTCATTAATATTTCATGGGTTATGAGAAATAAATCAAATTTATTCGTCCCTCCAAAAATCTCAGAAATCAGCAATTGGTACACGACTGTACAGGGTGAATATGACTTATTTAATTTCGTTCGAATTAAAAACTCATATTAAACTGTTACAACTGTTACATATTCTGTGTAATTTTGTGTAACTTGATCCTGGCCAAATTAACAAAATTCAAAATATGACTATAACCAACTACTGTAACTGCATTTTACAGGTTTTTTAATTAGCAAGAATATGTTATTATTAACCAATTTGAATAATTTAATATAAATTATTTTGGTCAAATTGCGAATATATTTATGCAAATTTTAAAGCATGTCTTGCCGAATTCGCTGTAAATCCTGTCGTGGAAATAATTTTGGACGATTTGGCCAGTTTCGTTAATTTGCATAAAAATATGCAGGATTCTTTAAAAACGTTAAACTGCATACTGTCAAGTTATTTTTAGTTTGAAGCAAAATCAGCTTTTTTTTTCAATCTATCTCGTCTTTGGGGTAATGTATTTCAATAAAAATTAACTTTATGACGATTTTGAATGTATTTTTAAGGAAACTTGCTTCATTAGTTAAACATTTTCTGCCAATTTTGCTGCCAATCTCGATGTAGTCAAATTGAGAACTTAACAATTCAGCCAATACTGCAAAATTGCAAACAATGACAGCAGTTTATTTTTAAAATTTCGCAACCAGCAAAATTGTAAACATTTTCTGTAGCCTGTTCAGAAAATTGCATGATACAGTGTTTTGATGCACTATATGTTTATATGTTAAATGATACCTTATTTAATTTTGATCATATATTTTTCAGCAGTTTTTACGATACCCAACTTTAAGTCAGATTATATGGTGGTTATTTTTTTAATTTTTAATTTAATTTTGAACAACTTGGCCAATGAAAATTTAAATCACTTTCAACTTAAATCAAAACAAGCCCCCAGTGTCAAACTCTGCCACAATTACCACTAATTGTCAATCAATTAAGCAATTTCTTCCAGATCCCTTTTGTCTGAAAGCCAGGATTTATCACTTGGAGTAGTAAACAATTTGGCGAAAAACTAAGCCCTTATTTTGGTATTCCAGTGCTGTACTTATCTCTTTTTTCCCCTTTTTCCTAACTGTTGGATTTCACGCTAAAAGACAGCCAACCAGACAGATAAATCCTTCAAAGCCAGTGGATTCGTGGTCTGAATTGCAATTGGACTGCTTTTTATCGACGACATAACAGATATTCAAAGTGTCAAAATCTTCAGAAATGCCATCAGCGCCCCCTGTGGGGTGTGAAGAGGCGTTCGCAGAAACTTCCATTTATTATTTGGTGAATTTTCAGGTTGCTAAATTTGCGCAAATGTGGGCTAAGTTAATTAACGAAATTCATCTCCGAATATACGAGTCAAAATTTCGTTTATTTCCATTCCACGAATTCTGACGTCACTAAACGCGGTGGTTTTCGTGCAAAAATAGCCGAAAAGCAGACATTTTTTTCTGCTTCATCTCATTTCAAATTACATTCGGACGAAATCGATAATTTCAAAAAGGGGCGAAAATACAGAAAAGTGCATGAGTGAGCAAAGGATGAAAAGGCCAGTCCTAAAGGTGAGGTTCGATCAAAAAATCCCACAATCAAGACAACCAACGATTTTTAATAAATGTTGTGCCTGACTTTAAGCAAAATAACCATAAATTTCGCTTGACATTTTGCAAAATATCACAAATTTTTCCTGGCTTAGCAAAATAATCCCAAATTTTGCCAGACTTCTATCAGAACAATCACAAATTTTGCCTAACATTTAGCAAAATAATCACAAACATTGTCTAACATTTATCAAAACAATCACAAATTTTGCCAGACTTTTAGCAAAATAATCACAAATTTTGCAAGACGTTTAGAAAAATAATTTTAAATTTGGCCTGACTTAGCAAAATAATCACAAATTTTGCAAGACTTAGCAAAATAATCACAAGTTTTGCAAGACTTAGCAGAATAATCCCAAACTTTGCCAGACTTCTATCAAAACAATCACAAATTTTGCCTAACATTTAGCAAAATAATCACAAATATTGCCTAACATTTAGCTAAATAATCACAAACATTGCCTAACATTTATCAAAACAATCACAAATTTTGCCAGACTTTTAGCAAAATAATTTTAAATTTTGCCTGACTTAGCAAAATAATCACAAATTTTGCAAGACTTAGCAAAATAATCACAAATTTTGCAAGACTTAGCAAATTAATCACAAATTCCCTCACATAACCTATCCAATTTTTAAAAAAATGTTTATGGCAATGAATTATCATGTTAAAATGTTCATAATATAGTACCATTATTGCTAATGTGCTGAAAATTTGAGTTAAATGCATTGTGTCAATGTGGTGTGTTATGTTATTGTGTTAGTGTGTGGTCAACCTGTATACAGGATGAGACGTTATTCGTCCACAAGTATGTTTTACATTTCATAATTTGGCATGTTTGCTGGCGAAAGTTTTATGACCCTTTAATTGATGCTTACAAATTAATCAAACCAAATGATGTTTTGTGGGCATAGGTATATTCCTTGGCTGGGAGCTTAATATTTTCAAATTTTTCTTCCAGTAATGATGCAGCTCCTCCTCGAAGCCTCATTTAAGACGATTTTACGAAGTCATTTGAGTAGATATTCATTCGCTGCTGGGCAACTTTTGCAATCATTAATAACTCAGAATCATTATGGTAATGAACTTTGTAACGTGAAAGCCTAAGGTATAGTTTGGCCTCGCTCGTGAATTTCGTAATTGGACGTGCACGTCTATCATTAACGCTTAAATTGATATTTTGATAAGCTCGTAATTGATTTTTGATGGACTTCGCGAATGAGTGGCATTACATGAAAGAGTTGCACATTTTTTTATATTTGCCAAATGTCAGATTTGAAAACGTAAAGAACGTCGATATATTATGTGATATTAGCTATTGGTGGTTTTAAGACTACCTGTGTTTCAACTTGAGCGAAGTTTTTATCAAAAATAAAAGCTAAAGTGACTGATTTAAGTCACACGAAAATACATGTTCTATGTTTGACTTTTTATTTTTCTTTATGAGCGATAGATGGCAGCACCTGCCGTCTGAAGGGGAATATAAGAAATATAGAATTTGTAAAAATTCTAAAAACGAAATGTCTTTTCATTTTATAAGGCACAGGAACTTACTATCAATATAAACTTTGAATTCAAACATTTAGTTTCATTTAAAATTATCGTATCTGTCCAAAATTATCAAAATTCAATTGCAAAAAATCACTTTCAATGGGCCTTAAGTTGGCTTTCCTAATTTTCCGACCCTACCAACGTGTCAATCTCTTAATTTTCTTAAGTATGATTTTCTTAAGTATGATCAGCGCCGCCAAGGGGGAAGAAAGTGCAGGAAAAGATGTCTATTGGCAGAAGCGCCGCAAGAAAATCTCTAGTAAATTCACGCAGTATCTGGTAACACTGGCTGTAGCTCCGCCCTGATTTTCTTAATTTATTTAATGCTGCTACCCACTCGTAATTTCCTTCTAATTTTTTATCATTTTTTGCCTTACTCCAAACCTCCAAACTTAGACAAAAATTACAAGTGGACAGGAAGCATTAGTTTGTTGAGTGGGGAAGTTGAATGACATCCATCACATTGAGGTCATAGGTCACTGCCAAGGTCATTTAAAAGATATGCACTTGACCTTGACTTCGTATCTTTAGAAATAGTGGTGGGATCGAAAAATCTTTCAGGCAAATGTTGCTTATTTTCTCTATATGCAAAGTGGTAGATTCTGATAATAAAAATAGAGGTGACCTTTAAACGACCTTGACAATGACCTACGACCTCAAAATAAACCATGCCGTTCAACTTTTACCAATTTTTACCAGTAAAATGCCTAGTTTTCAAGTTATTAGCTGTCTCACTATAAACGCCTCACCCTGTACAGCGTTATGTCGTTATGATGCAGATTTCCTACTTTAAATTCAAATTGCATTCCCTTGGGAGAAATCAAAGAGCGAAGATTTTTTGGATATTCTTCCAAAAATCCTCCCTCACTTTACTTAGCAATTTACATTTTAAGCCAATCATGTTCGTCAACTAATCAATAATGCAGCTGTACGTTTCGTTCAACAATCGGTACACGTGTTTCACCTTTAATCCGAGCCTGTCGTTATATAAAATTACTAAAATTTCGATATTTTTATACATTTTTTTTCAAAAATATTCCCGGGGGCGACGTGCGCAGTGCTGCAATATTCATGAAGCAGCAAATTTCAAACAAACTAAGTTTACATACTGTATTTTGAATAAATATTTTTTTAAGCCGCATCATTTCAACAAAATGCCATGCGTTGTTTTTTTTAATTTTTCGTTTCAAAATAAACATTTACGAACAGAACAATATTTTGGGAAAACTGCTTCACATCAGATGTATTGTTACGATATTTGTCTGGCAAATATGCAAAGCCATTTTCGGATACGAATATTTCCCACATGATTTGAAGATCAGATAGCCCACAACCTGCTCTAGACTATTGTATTAACTTTAGCACAAAAAATACCATTTGAAAATTGTAAATAATATTAAAAAGTGTCCAAACATAAACGTCATTTTTCCCAGCAGAGCAACAAATTTCTATAATTCATTGCTATTCATTCCATATATCTTTACGAATTTACTGCAGGTATAAGAAAAACTGGACCGAAAAACTTAATAAGAAAAATAATATGCATTAAAATATGAAATTACCATGTGTATAATTTTGCGATATTTGGCTTAGGGCGTAGAACCAAATTGCTACAATTTAATCATCACATTAACTTCAATTTTTTCAATTGGGAAGAAATCGATTGTAAATTTTATCGTTTATGAAAAACAAATTAGGAAATAATAATAAAATAACCATCAAATCTGACGTTCATTTCCAGGTAAATTAACCATTGGAACATCATATCAAATTTTTAACAATAAGTAATGAAAAAAGTTTACCAACTCCTTTTGCCAAAAAAATAATCATTTCTCCAACCTAATTCAACCTAATTCACAAATTCAAAACCAAATCAATTGTAAATATCGCAAATCTCTCGTGTAAAAATTCCTTAAATTGTTGCAACTTTCAAATCCTTACACAAGTGCAAAATCGTATTTCAGCAATATGCCACATGTGCATGGGGCATCTCCAAAGTAATTATAGAAAGAAGAGCACAAAGGAGGCCTTTTTAAGTCAAATCGAAAACGGAAATGCATCGAAGGGAGGAAACGCTATTGGTGGTCTCAGACTTTAAATATAGGGAACAAATCTGGGTATATACAGTAAATCTGGACTTTCCAGGTTCACTCAAATGTGAACTTTCCGAGCTGGAAAATGCATTTTCAGCGATTAATTTCCAGAGGTTTGGTTGAATTCAAAAGGAGGTTTTTATCGAAATGGGCTTTTGGAGGAAAAACGCATTTCAAGGAAATGACTGGGGATTTTTCTTCAATCCTCATTTATACCCGGTGAGGTAATAAAAGTGAGACATTCAAATAGAATGAAACCAAAGCGTTTGATAGAGAAATGTATTAAGGTCATTTTTTTAATTAGACCCTATCATTTTGCACATAGAATCGGATTCTACATACAAAACAAATAAACATTTTCCTAAAACATTTTTTGATCCGACCACAATTTCCAAAGATATGAAGCAAATGACATATTAGGTCATTTAAAGGTCAACTCGTTTCTAGCGAAAACTGCATTTTGCATACAGAACCTTACTCTACTCAATAAAATACAGTAAGTGAACATTTGTCAAAAAAATTATTTGATCTTATTTATAATCATTCATAAACCTTTGATCAAATTTGTAATTTTAGCCATATTATAAAACCACGATTTTTAATTTACTTTTAAAATTAAGCTTTAAAGGATATTTTCAAGTTTACATTTTTCTCAAGTTTAAATTAATTTCTGGATTTAGCAATTGCAAATACTCGTACATGTACATGTACGGTATTTCTGGCAACTATTTTTATTGTTTTTACTGGTAATAAAGCTGTAATAATCACACGCCCGTGTCAACCAAGTCTAATAAACCGTTTAACTGCAGCCTCTGCAGGTCGCTTTCGAAAAATTACCTACAGCATATTTCGAGTAATGCAAATTCGGGTGTTAATTAAATAATTAAGGTTTATATGACTGCAAATTGCATCTGCATATCATTACAACAACAAAGGCAGAAACCGACTTGTGCTGCTATAAAAACGAACTAATTTGTTTTTAAAATAACAGATCAATGATGGATTTTAGCAGCATGAAAACAGTTTGAGGCCAAGAACAATTAATTTTAATGCTGTATGTGAAGTTATATGACAACTGGATTAAAAATGATAATGATTTCAACCAAAATTTGCATTTTAGAAGAAAGCATTTTGAAGAAAACAAAACAATGCCGTAGACGAAAGCATTTTGATGTTTGCATTGAATTTTAGCAAACACATCACCATTTTCAGCTCATTAGTGGTTCATTTCTTGTCACTAATTAGGCAAAATCGCCCACTTACATGTGGAGATGCAAACGCATTAATCATCTTTAATTTAAATTCCCGAAGCTAATCATCAGAATAATTCGTGCCGAGATACAATAAGAAACATTTTTTAAAAAACTTTTTGTATTCGAGCAAGAAAAAAACGTCTCGAATAACGCTCGATTAACACCTAAGAGAGCAAATTAATGCCAGTGATTCACGTGCTCATTAGCATCGGCGCTTCTGGCGCTAATTAATTAGCCAGAAATTAAAACAGAGCCAGGCGGATAATAAATCACGCACGGCTCAAAAATTTCACTGCAGGTATAAAACTAATTAGTCTTTGTTTGTGCAAAAAATTGTACATGTTTTCGTAAAATTTTAAAAGCGCAACTTTTGCTAAAAATAATGCCTCAACTTTAAGCAACAGAAGTATTTTAGTTTTGTTTTCTTACCTGCTCCAGAGAGTGCTCCTCGTACTTGAGTTTAGTTTTCAGATGCACTTTTGTCTCACCGAACGAGCTTCGATGTTTCGTGTTGATGAAACAGTGGGTCATCGCCCCCAATATGTTCGCCGCAATTAAAGTTAAAAAATTAGCGGCCACCTAAATGAGTGGGGAGGAAAACAAAGCATTAGCGAAAATTCAATGAAATTCAGCTACGTCTTATTGGCGGCAATGAGGTTGTAAAAATTTTATTAATAGACGCACTCATTGAGTACGTGCCTCAAATCCGCCTTTGACTCACATCTGAGCAAAATGTATATGAAAGTGCGTTGTGACTTTGGGGACACCCTGCATAAAATTACCAAATACAATTTCTCCTTTCCTGATCAACATATTAAAATAATTTTTTTTTTAACATTAACATGGACTGGCGTTTTTTGGGATGTGCTGTTGACAACTTATGGAAATGAATATGATATTAATAAAAACGATAATTCTATGCTTGAGCTCTTATTTTGCTTTATGGGCGATAGATGGCAGCACCTGCCATCTGAATGGGAATATAAGAGATTTACTGGCGTTGGCAAAATAAAGGATATCTGGAAAAATTCCAAAAACCAAATGTCTTTTCATTTTATATAGCGCAGGAACTATCAATATAAACTTTGAATTAAAACATTAAGTTTCATTTGAAATTATCATATCTGTCCAAAATTATCAAAATTCAATTGCACTTTCAATGGGTCTTAAATTTTTGATCTGTCGACAAATGCTTTCATTCCAACTTTTGCTCCACAAAATGCTTTCTGCACAAGTGATAACTTCGATCTCTTAAGTGCGTTGTGACTTTAGGGACATCCTGCATAAAATTACCAAATACAATTTCCCCTTTCCTGATCAACATATTAAAATAATTTTTTTGTTAACATTAACATGGACTGGCGTTTTTTGGGACGTGCTGTTGACAACTTATGCAAATGTCTATGATATTAATAAAAACGATAATTCTATGCTTGAGCTCTTATTTTGCTTTATGGTCGATAGAGGGCAGCACCTGCCGTCTGAATGGGAATATAAGAGATTTACTGTCGTTGGCAAAATAAAGAATATCTGGATAAATTCCAAAAACGACATGTCTTTTCATTTTATATAGCGCAGGAACTATTAACATAAACATTGAATTAAAACATTTAGTTTCATTTGAAATTATCATATCTGTCCAACATTATCAAAATTCAATTGCAAAAAACCACTTTCAATGGACAGCAAGCACAATTGGCTGGAAGTATCCGAGCAAACCCGGGCTCACCTGATAGGCCACCGTGGGGTCGTTCCTGAGGGTGACGCCGGTGCAGAGCAGGTGTCCAGCGGAGGTTGAGGCGCTGATGAAGACGCACTGACAGAAGCCCAGCGGCAGCAGCACATAGACGGCGTAGACGTAGGCCAGCAGCAGCACCAGGGCGTCGCTCCAGGCGTCGGGGGTGAAGGACAGGCTGTCCACCACCACGGGCAGGCAGAAGACGAAGCAGCCCAGCAGCGACAGCAGCGTCCAGGCGCCGGGGGGCACCCTGGGGGGCCCCCGGCGGTGCAGCCACAGGGCCACCAGCGACGCCACGTTGAAGAGGATGGCCGCCGCCAGGACGGCGAAGCCCACCACGGCCGAGGCGCCCGTCCGGCCCAGGGGTTGAAAGGTCACGTTGAGGGCCACGAAGGCGTAGAGGGCCAGCAGCAGGGCCGTGCCGAAGAAGCAGCCCATGTCGTTCTGCTTCTGGTTGGTGTAGTACGTCTGGTAGAGGGCCTCCTCCGTGCTGCTGGAGGGGCACCTTTGGCCCTGGGGCGCCGCCTTGGAGGGGGCCCCGCCGCAGCAGCGGCCCCACAGGCCCTGGGGGGCCGGGGCCACCGCCTTGGGGCCCTCCTCCTCCTCCTCCCAGCCGTTCTCCTTCACCGTCTTGAGGCGCACTCCGCCGCCGTTGGCCATCAGCGCCTTCTCGACGTCGTTGGTCGTCCTTCGAGCGTTGCCGTCCATGGCGGCGAAGGTCGAGTGACGAAGATGCTTACGAAAAAAACAGGAGATGTCGAGCACGCCTAGGATTAGCCGGGAAGAGATGAAGGAAGAACGGATATTAGTCGAGGAGCCGAGATGCTAATCAAAACGGACGTTTTTTTAATGGAAAATCGGCGCTACATGGGATGGCGGTGGGCATGCACTCCAGAGCACCAACGAAAACAAGCGTAGAGATAATGTCCCTCCTCATCACAAAACAATTCACTGACGACTTGGATTTGTAAAAATCCTAAGAGCCAAAACATCCCCCTGGTGTCCAGCAGTCCACCCATATACGGTAACAATTATCGAATTTTAGATTGAGTTGAAGGAATTTACACCCCCCTATCACATGATACATGTGCAGTCAAACCTCGTTATAACGAATTACTGTTATAACGAACAGTATTTCCAATCCTTGTCACAGCCTATACAGAAATAATGTTAATTTCTACTGTTATAACGAATTGGATAAAACGAATTATCGGTTATAACGAATAGATTTTCGAGGTCCCATGTACTAAAGTTACAGAAAATCAGACTTGACAGACTTCCCGATGCCAAACAGTCCCATTTGCGCATGTATTTGCACAATTTCAAAAAACATTATTTCAAATTACTTTTACTCGTAGGTGTGAAGGGTAGTTAAGTGTCTGAAGGAAATGTCGACTTCCTTCTCATTCAGACTTTTGACACTTTTGTACACTTAGGACAAATGTCGCGAAAGAAATAATAAACGATCTCCAATGACAGTAAAGTTGTAAAATACTGTACAAAAAAATGTTATACAAGTTTAAATACAACGTATTTTTAAAAGTGATATTTTTTCTGGCTACTGGTATAACGAACTACGGTTATAACGAACAAATTTTGGTGGTCCCATGCAATCCGTTATAACGAGGTTCGACTGCACTGCTTGTAGGGTACTGAGTTGAATTGAATTGAACTAAGATAGTCGGCGTAGGGGTTTGGGGTTGATTGCAGGTACATGTATAAGCTTATGATTCAGGCCTTTGATAACAATTGATACCTAGCTAATATCATTCCAGCCATAAAACTTAGTTATTTAGTGCTGACATGATCAGACATGTCATCAGACAGTGACAATGATTGCTCGCTTGCCTGGCAATATTCAAAATTACATCTTTGCCCAATGCAGACCATATTAAATGAACATTGGGCAATCAACAACGTGCAAGATGCAATGTAGATGCAAATTTACCATAGAGATGTTAGATGTTTCAAACTGTACTTAATCCGTGGTTTATTTTCGAGGCCACGAATTCTCCCAGCCTCCCCCGCCCCTATATCTCACCTGTTTGTGTTTCTTCCTCCTCCTAGAGGGCGTCTTCAGAGGAGTCGGTTGACAGGCGGTTGCCACCGGTTGCGGTCGACTAAAACGCAATTCATGTTCGTCGACGGTCGTTGATTTTCGGTTCAATTAAAAGTCACTCGCGTTCGCAAATCCGTTTTCCCCCAAGTTCTTTAATTAACAAACGCCGAATAAATTAGCATAGTGCGTGGCGCATCATCCCCGTAGGTGGCGCTGCTGCCGCTTTTCGTTTTCCGGGGACTTTCGTTTCGCCGCAACTTCTTGCAGCTCCGTCTCCGAAGTTTCCATCGCCAAATTTCGTCGAGATTTGCAGCTGGGAAGAAAACAAATCAATCGATTGGTGGTGGCCGCGCCTAGGCCTAACTCTCAGCTTTTAAATATCGTCTCGCTCGCTCGTTTCTTCCTCCTTCCAATTGCGGCCAATTTGGCGGCGGCGGCGCTGGTGACGCATTGATCTGGTAATGGAAGAGTAAAACAGATAAATAAAACGAGAAACTGAGGAGCTGCGAGATAAATCAATTCAGGAAAACTGTATACGGCAAATTCGGTGCATATGCCAACGAGGTGAATTCCACTCAAAAAGGGATCGGAAACGCTGCAGCAGCAGCACGCCTCGTGTATACAATTTCCACATACGCGAGCAGTACCTGTGCATGCAGATGGGCGTCAACTTGAATGAGAATTCTTACGTGTCGTATTATATTTTTTCTTAAATGTATTTCTTCGGAAAAAATAATTAAATTTATGAACAAAATGGCGAATGTTCTATTTCGAAGAACTTCTTTTTCCTCGCCCTGCACGCGCGCGCGTTCGAATTCCGTCGAAATGACGCACGTGCGGGGGCGTTTCGGAACACACACCCGCGCCTGTTCGATTACGGCATTCTTCTTTTCAATTTACGAAAAAATTATTGCTGAATTCTGGCTTTGAGTGATTTTTATTTGCACGAAATTGGTTAATGAACATTTTTAAACGTACTGAAATTGTTGAATATTACTTGCAGCTTATTCACGCTCGCAATGTTAACCAAGGACCTACGCGTTTAATAGTTGAGCTACTATATGGGTTAGTATCAAAATTGTAGAATCAGAATATTATTTGAACTTTTTCAATTTCAATAAATATGGTTTGTAAACTTACTAACTTATTATCAGACATGATATTAACGATACCGTGAAGTAAAGCTGACGTACATTTCGCAGGTACAGTAAGTATCATTAAAGTATGCATTGTATTCATACCCACCATGCAAAAAACTTGGTTCCACACGTTCGCTTTAACAAATAAATAAAAACGCTCAATTTTTTTCTTACCATGTATAGCTTTTCATCCGTTATATCCATATTTTTCCTAGAAGTCGTGAGTTACACCGTTTATTATTTAAAAATTAAATAACGATGAGAAAAATTACAAATTGCACGTGCGCGACCTAGCACGCGCTGAAATTGGAACCGGAGCGCGTGCATTTTCTCATTTTTCTCATCTTTATTTAATTTGTTAATAATAAACGGTGTAACTCACGACTTAAAGATAAAAATAGGCATACAACGGCTGAAAAACTATACATGGTCAGACAAAAATTTAGCGTTTTTATTTATATGTTAAAACGAACGGGTGTCCGAAGTTTTTTTGCATGGTTGGCTTTCGATCAGCCTAAACAGTCATGAGCTGTGCTTTTTGGTTCGAAAATTTGACATGCAAGTCTTTACAATTTGTTTCAAACATTTCTCAAATCTAATTAGTTTCAGTATAAATTGACGGTCTCGCAAGTGCGGCCATTAACACCACCTTGAATTTCATTCGCATCAGCCAACACGTAATCTTACATATTTTTAATTAACGCGTGTTTACAGTATACACCCCAGCCATGTCTCATAAATAAATTAAAGATTTTCCTAAATAGGCTACTATTTTGCAGCGCAATAAGGAAGCATTAACGTTAATGCACAGTAAGTCGAATCCGCCGCACGCCACTCGCATCATTTCTGATTTTTAATGGAAACTTTATTTAATTAAATTCCTGCTCGCGGACGAGACAAAAGAGTCGAGTGAGAGCCCATTGTTTCCTACCAGCGCCATTTCACGAAATTAATTTTGCGAGCAAGGAAATATGAATGTTTAGGCATTCAGACGACAATAATGCAGCTGATTATTATTTTTCTAGCTACTTGTGACTGGAAAAGCAACGCTGTTGAAAATATTCCGACGCCTTTTATCACATGCACCAACAATATCAGATTGCAATATAGTTCGCAATTAAATGCCAGCGTTTATTTCACTTAAAAAACATACTATCCTCTAAGATATCTAATAACGAAACTAATTTATGCAGACACAGCGCACATACTGCATAATACCTGGTCAAGAAAAGTCAAGAAAAATATGTATGATTTTCTATTTAAATTTTCATTTTAATAATTACACTGTATTAGTCATTTAATTCTTATTTAATTCACATAAATTTCAATTATCTAAAAATATGGAAGAATTTAATTTTCAGTAATTTTCTTTTGCTTGTCAACTTTTTACTGAATTACATAGAAAGTAAATAAGAATAGTTGATAATTGATAAACGATTATTGAAATATCTTATTTAATTTCTATACTTCAGTAAAAAAAAATTGCGAGCAAATGAAAATTACTGAAAATCGAAAATTCATAAATATTTCTTGATAAAAGAAAATTGCAACAAAATTCATTTGTCTAGTATGATGTATAATACACAATGCATAATTTAATTATAATAAATAATATAATAATAATAAATAAGCTTATAATCTGAGAAACCATCGACTGTCCAAAGTCATTAGGTGAAAGGGCCAATAAATCGATTGGTTCTAATCTTTGAAACCAACAACCCAACCAGTTAGTTTTTATCCCTTATTATAACAAGGGCTTAAGACATATCCCGAATGGTCAGCTGTGGAAAACAAAGCTCAATGCGGCTGGAGATCTTATTGATATAAACGACCCAAAACAATCTTTGGCCTTTAGTTTCTTCGGTCTCTAGCGGCCAAATGAACGAAATGCATTTTTAGCACACAAAAAATAGGATAAAAAAGCCTGACATGGCCATCCTTTTGTCCCAGCTGGATGCATTAGGACATTATGAGAGACCATGATATCCTCATATGGAACTTTTAGCAAAACTGCTCACAAGAAAAATCTTATTGCTATTTACAGTTCAGCAAACATGATGGGATTTCTTACAGACGACTTGAAATTATGCTCGATGCTGATTTATGGCTCAGTCGAGCAGATGAGGCTGATTTGGAAACGTCTTCAGCAGCACAAACTGATCGATTTCGAAAACTGCTCAAGAAAGGTGATTGGGACATTATGGAAATACATTTAGCGATGAAATATACATGCACACGTATCTGGTCATGTATATACCGCGTTGAAATTTATTTTGAAATAAGTGAAAATGCATTACTTTTCGCTATGGGGAAGTTGGGGGAGTCAAGAATTATCTAAAAAGCTTTTTAGTAACTACGTTCAGCATTTGCTTAATTTCAACCAATTTTGACAACAAGGTGTTTTAATTGGATTTTTGAAGAGGATGGCTTGGCCAACCACAATTTCTTGAAACAACTATGAAGATTTGAAAAATAAATTTTTCCACTCTATGGGGTGTTTAAGTATTATGTCATCATCTTATGTTCAAGTGGATGGTTAGGTGTAGTGCATTTTTATAAAAAAAAAAAAAAAAAATTCAATGAAGAGTTTCTAAACAAATTTTCCATTTCGGGGATGTTCAAGTATTACGTCAGCGTCTTATTTTTAAGTGGATGACCAGGTGAAACTAGCCAGTACAGGTGGTCAGTCAAATGGTGAGAATTTTTTAAATAAAATGCGGGTTTTTAAAAGTGGCAAATTCAGCATTTGTCATCAAGTTTTACAAAAAAACTTCACCTGATGAAGGTTAAATTTCTTTGTTTATTTTGAAAATGTGTTTCCGTGAAACTACAGAGAAGATTTCCAAACACGTGGCAAGGTGCAGTACAGGTGGTCAGTCAAGTGGTGAGTATTTTTAAATAAAAAGTGGGTCATCAATCTATCATCAATTTATATAAAAAAAAATCCCTCGATGAGTGTTTCGAGCTTTTGTGTTGACCCAGGGGATGTAGGGTGTCTGAAAATTGTGGGAACGTAATACTCGAACGTCCCCACAAGGGCAGGGGTCAAAATCGATCAATTCAATATTTTTTTTCGATTCATGCCCCAATTGTGCGAATGGCCCTAGTTCGCAGCGCCACCATAAACACCCATAAAAGTCACATTCCATCGTTGAGGCGGAAGTGCCGTTGCACGAGGGGTCAACGTTTGCATCCTTCCTTCCGGTCAGCGCCTTCGCCTTCGCGATTATTGGCTGTAAACATGGAGAGGACCAATAGTCGTTTCCGGGTTGTTATGGTGACCGGAAACGGACGCTAGTAGATGCAAATCTCAGCGTTCCAACTACCCAAAAAAAGTTTCCAAAACCGCCCGCTAGATGGCGCTAGGTTGGCTCTACTGGTCCATTAACCTTGATTTCGCTTACAATGCAAACAAACAAGATAAAACACGGTTGAACCTGAACTTTCAGATGTTCGACATAAGTTCACACTGCAAATATTGATTCTCGATTAACGGCATTTCCACAAAATATGCGATAACGAAAATGATGGGTACATTTTTTTCCTGCGTACGTGGAAATTGGTAGAAAAATCCAGTTTAAATTCGATGGTAAAAAAACCTAAACGATTTTGCGTAACCGAGTCATTTCGGCTGATGGCAAACAAGTCGTCATTCTTATCAAATGTCTCTTTTGGACAGGACTAAATTATTCGCTAAAATTCCTCATTTTGGATCCGAAAGCTACGTCTTTACTGAAACAACCACCACTGAAACTTTTAAAAGTTACTGGAATGGATTTGCGATTGGTACCTATAAGAACGCCAAGACCCATCGAAAGTGCGTTGTGACTTTGAGGACACCCTGCACAAAATTACGAACCACAATTTCTCCTTTCCTGATCAACATATTTAAATATTTTTTTTGTAAACATTAAGAAGGACTAGCTTTTAATTGGATGTGCTCTTGACAACATGTGGAAATGCATATGATATTAATAAAAACGATAATTCTAAGTTTGACTTTTTATTTTGCTTTATGAGCGATAGATGGCAGCACCTGCCGTCTTAATGGGAATATAAGAGATTTACTGTCGTTGGCAGAATAAAAAATATCTGGAAAAAATCTAAAAACGAAATGTATTTAAATTTTATAAAGCGCAGAAACTTACTATCAATATAAACTTTGAATTAAAACATTTAGTTTCATTTGAAATTATCATATCTGTCCAAAATTATCAAAATTGAATTGCAAATAATTACTTTCAATAAGTCTTAATGGAGACCATTCGTTTATTAGCATTTTTGAACATTTTGGAGTTAATTTTGGACTCGCCACGAAAAGCAAGCAGCAGCTGTAGTTGTAAAAATGTTTTAGTGCGTGGCTTCCGTGTCTCGCCACCAGGTGTTAACGGGCCATTAAATATTTATTGGAAGCCTCTCGGTCGTGTTTTACACGAATTGCTTTCGTAGCAGAAAACGCGACTGAATTTGCTGACATTAAAATAGAGGAGCGCTGACATTGACACGAACGAAAGGGGCGCACCTGACATCGATCTAGTGACGAAAAACGCCGCGTTAGATGGCGCTGCATGCATGGCGTACTGTACAAGTCTTTACAAATCGGCATAATGGAAACAAAATTGGTTTTATTTCCGCAATATAGGGTGAAATGTCACAAATGTAACATTTTGTATCATCTACAATGTATAACATAGCTTATTACTAAATAAAGGGCGTTCAGCTATTACATCATCACTATATCGTGATTGTAATGATTTGGTGATTAACCATTTGTTTAACCAAAAAAAAAATTTGTAACTGAGCAGGGGTTGCTTTCAGGGTACCGAATTCAATTGAGCGAAGATTGTATGAAAATTATATCCGAAATTACGAATGCCCTATAGAATAATAATCAAGTTAATTTGAATAAAGTAATACGAATTATTGGAAAACCTCAAATGATGCCTTTAAATTACCCAACCTTTCGTGATAAAGGGTGGTAGTTTCATACTAAATTTCTCCTGAAATTCAATTCAAGTGAATTCCTTGTATTAGTTGATGTTTATCAAAAGAATCTATTTACGTTTGTGAGATCTCAAAATCAATGTTGCAAACCAGATTCGTGCTTGGCCACCCTCTCGGTGCTAAAACAAGTGATTCTTTGAAAAATTCCCTAAACCTAGGGACAAAAGCAACTTATTCTTAATTGCCACCTATTTCCAGGTGAAGAAAACTGGGGGCTTCCGAGTGCTGCGTTATTGCCCGCCTTCAGGGGACGCAAATTTTGGCTTTGAAAATAATCCAAATAATGCAATTTGAATTCAGGAAAATCCGCCATTTTCTTTTAAAAAAAAAAAACTGAAGCTTAATTAATGAATGTTAAACTAGCTGTTATTAGATTGTACAATGCATGTAGGAGCTACAATGTACATGCATCATTCTACTTTTGAACAACTTAATTTTTCAATTTTTCTGCGCCACCTGTTGATCGAATCTGTTACTTAATTAGGAGGAAACGAGCCATGGCAGGTTTACTTCAATCAAATACGGTTAAATAGGCGCAGTCATGCATGCCGTCCGGCTTAACGGTAACACAATAGACAAACGTAACAACGACACAATGTAAACAGCGCGTGAAAATAGCAACCTTTAAACTCGATTTTTAAGCCTAAACCGGTTGCGTCATGGGAACTGAAAACTCACGCCTTTATTGTAATGACAGCTATTCGTGCTCCCTCGTTGTTTTCCCAATAAACTGATTAGGATTTAATTACTGAAAGCTGATCTGCCAACGCGTGTTTGTGCATTATTTATCCGTTGTCATATCCGTGGGTCTATTATTATTTTTCAATGAAACCTGCATCTTTCCAGAAATATTTAACGACTAAAAAATACAAGGAAACACAATACAAAATTACGGAATTTCCACACATTGAGGGTATTTTCCGTGCAATCTACATGTTCCTTCAATATCAGACTGACACTCGAGATGTGTTTTGTATTTGTTTGTTTTCTGTCTACCTTCAAAGAGTTTAACAATGAACGATAATGTAGCTTAGCGATATTACAGTTCTGTTTTCAATTTCAGCTGCACTTGATCGTTATCGCGAATGATTGTGAATGGCTATACACTCGAGTGAGGGAATTTCACATTTGTCAGGTTGTTCTTAATACGCATACCAGAATACGTGTAACTACAGGAATTATTAACAAAAATGACGATGCATGATGACAATTAAGAGGGTATGGTAAAGATGGTTCAAAATGTTTTGAAATCCATCAATTTTGACGCAATTTTTAAAAAGAATACGTAGCATGCACGCATAGATTGTGCTCATATTTTTAAATACACTTACAATTTACTTATTTCTGGTAAGGCAGCTAAGTCTTTCCAACAATTTCCCATAGCCAATCCTTTAGTTACTGCTAAGTTTTGTTTCAAACAGAGGCTGAATATCATTCTGCTGAAAATTTCTCTCAGCGCCACATATTTTTCTGGTCATTCGATCGACCTATTATGACCGTTATGACCATTATGGTTACTGCAATGTCAGTATCGAAACTTGGACAATCACAGCCAGTCAACTTCCGATTGTCTCGTCAGTATTCGGGACAGTTTTGCCAACTTATTTCCACCTTCCTGCATATTCTGCGCCTCATTTTGCTTTTCAATGTCTTCCTTTTTACAAGAATTTGCAGTAAACCATTATTGCATACTTGGGTGGCACGTCATTCTGATGTATTATGGTGTATTTTATTTTACCTTATTTTACTCGTCTATGTTGGCTGTTGCAATTTTCCTGACATGTTGTCCTTACAAATTAAATCGTTGTAACGTTTTTATACTCGGGTACATCTACCCACCCCAATGTGACTGCGGGTGTATTGAATATTACATTTAACCATCATGTCATTACTTTCTCTCGATTTTCATAATCCCCCCAACATGACATAATTCTTGGACATCCCCTAGCATCAATCCCTCGGTGCTGTCACTGCCTGCTCCTCCCCAAACGATCAATATACCACCGTCGATTTTTGTTGAATTAATTGAGGAACCCACGGCATTACGAGGACTATGTCACGCGAGGCCAGCTGAGCCCTGGGTGCAATTTCTGGTTAGGCCTAACGCGTGCGGGTGGGGGGTGCGCACGTTGCTGGCTGCGACCACATGAAAGCGGCGAGACAGCGCCGATCTTAAGGTGGGAACAGATGAGTGCCGCTCCCGCGCCTCGTGTTATTTTCAATGTCGCACGCATTTTCTGCGCGCCTCATCAAATACTTATTATTACCGTTTTCATTCTTACCTCGTCTTATTCAGCTGTTCCGAGGTTTCGAACTGCCGTTCTTCTTGTTGGAACGCAGCTGCACGAGCGGCGAACGTGCGAGCGTTCGGATTCTCTTTTTCGAAGAACAAAATCCTTCACTTCCGATTCCTCTTCTCGTCCTTCGTCGAGCGCGAAAACATCGCGGTAGCTGGCACGGACGCCAAAAAGCGCGACCGGGAAACAGCGGCGCGACTGAGCACGTCTCCCGATGACAGCGACCGACGAAATAGACGAGCGAACTGAGCAAGTCCAAGAGCGCGCCCAACTGCGCGTGCCGCCCACGCGCTGCGCATGCGCACGGGCGAATGGAAGCCGAGCGACGCGTGGCGCCATCTGCCGCTCGCCTCGGCAGACTGGGAGCCACGCGCGGAGGTTACACGCAGAGTCGCACGGGCGTTGCCATTGGCTGACGCTGCGCACTTTCGTCGGGGAGGCGTAACTGGTAGTTCCAGCTGAAAAAGGAACGTTCGAGTGTTAACACATCGCACATTCGGGCTGTGAACTTTAGAGCAACATTTGGTAAAAACACATGGGAAGTTCATGTGGGATTTCAATGGTCACTGATTTTGAATATTTCAGTCAGAATTTTTTTGAGTTATCCTGATGAGGAATTAAATAAAATGAAATCAATTTACATGACTTTACTAAGAATAATTTTAGAAATAAAAGCTTCATAAAAGATAATCAGCTTCGATCGGTATTCAATATCGTCAATTTCGAACGTCACTCAATCAAAATCGAACGATATTACATCCATATCGTCAGTTTCCAGTGTCATTCCATCAGTATCATCAGTATCGACCATCAGTATCGTCAGTATCGACCATCAGTAACGTCAGTATCGACCATCAGTAACCTCAGTATCAACCATCAGTATCGTCGATATCGTCAGTATCGACCATCAGTAACGTCAGCATCGACCATCAGTATCGTCAGTATCAACCATCAATAACGTCAGTATGTATCGTCAGTATCCACCATCAGTAACGTCAGTATCGCCCATCAGTAACGTCAGTATCGACCATCAGTATAGTCAGTATCGCCCGTCATTTCATTCTTTATCGTCAGTATCGACCGTCACTCCATCAGTATCGTCACAACACTAATCTGAACACGATCACTATTGATGTCTCTAATTGGATAATGGAATAACAGTATTTTTCAATGGCATAGTCGTTGAATTAGCCATACAATCGACCCTAATTTAAAAAAAACCTTTATCCACACTAGGAACTTGTGTGGGCAATCGGACGATTAATGATTTATTTTTAACTTGAAATTAGTACTGCCCTTGTGGGATGCTCAACTACAAATCGCCAATGCAAAAACTCCATAAAGCATCCACGCTTTGCAGTTTAGCATACTCCAGCGGGCGTACCAAATTTTAGGTCAACATAAATTATTAACCTGGCATCGTACGTTGATTCTGCTCGCAGGTCTCTATTGGTCGCATTATCCTGAGAAAGTCCGCGATGGGACCGAGGGGCCATTTCAATTAGGGCCGAAACTGGGGCCCTTTCAATTTCACGCAGCGAACGAAAATCAGGTGGAGTACCCAATTTCAAGGGGAAATAAATAATTAATCGTCAATCGCACGTGAATTCCTCTCGCAGCTCTTTGTTGGTCACATTACTTTGAGCAATGTGCATTTGAATCGAAGGGCTATTTCAATTAGGGCCGACACTGCCTCATTTTCAATTTCGCTAATGGAGCCAAATTCGCCAGCAAAATCTCCCATAGACGACTTCGCTCTTCGCTCGTATTTTTCCTTTTTTCCGAGCTCTGCCAGCCAGCCCGATCA
>JAQFYZ010000835.1:0-32169 GCA_034695085.1 Cylindroiulus punctatus
AATCGCAAACAGGAAATGGCATCCTATTGGTCTGAGCGACGCCATTTTTTTTTCTCATATTTTGGGACGATTATAGAACCGATCATTTAAACTCCAATTTTAATCAATAAATTTCTCTATTACAATTACGATGTCATCTTGGCGCCCTTTTTCACTGCCCGGCCGATCTCTTGCCGATCTCTGTGCAGATCTCTATGTCAAGATGTTTACAATGATTATGCATGTCATCACTGGAGGGAGCGGAAAATTATGACGAATGATGGCATATACATGTATGAGGTGCGTTCTATTTACGCATTCTGATTTGGGTTTTTGTCACTCATATTTCGTATTAAATCGGCAACATTTTCTTTGAGCTCCCCGGGGGACGACTTATTTGACAACGTAAGAAATAAATATGGCCACGACATTTAATTATTTCAGACGGAATCGTTCGAATCCAGACATGAAGGCTGGTATGAGACAAAATTCCTGCATCCAAGGGAAACATGCAGATTCATTGGAAAGACGAAATGCATTTCCATTTTAGAAAACCGTCTCTGATCTCACTGATCCGTTTTTATCTCGTTGATTTGAAGGAATCTCTTACCTTTGATAGGCTTTGAAATCTTCCATCCTTCGTGCAGGAGATCGGCCGGGCAGTGAAAAAGGGCGCCAAAATGTGTGCTCGCAGCGCCATCTACAATTGTCTCCATCTTCTTCGCGTTTTTGCCACCTGTCGTAGGAATACGTAAGCTCATTTATCATCATCCGTTGATTTACAGCCCTACATTTCAATTTCGTCAAACCTGTAAGGGACGCAGTGTAAACTTCGCCTCCCCATGTTTCATAATTGTGCAGAAATTCATCATGGAATTTCGATCGAATATAAATTATGCTTTTAGAAGTTAATTCTCTATCACTGGTTCTCCTCGTTCCTTTGTCTCTGCATATTGCAAACAAGCTGAAATAACGTTGTGATTAAGCAAAAAAATGCAAAAAAGTAAACTGGTTTTGCAAATTTTTTGCAAAAAAATGCAAAAAGTAAACTGGTAACAATTAACATAATTACACATTATGCTAAGTTTACGATGTTAACAACTTTCTAATTGGACTTTCTGCAGACACGGTGGCACAACGAGAATGTCAAATCAGGGTTCAATTGAAATTACCTGAGTTTTCCAGGTTTTCCAGTTTGGAAGTCGCCATGTGATATTTATATGAAAACAATTAAGTTTATTTGATGAAAATATGCATAAAAATTCAACAAAATATTCATGCACAATATATGACAATGTCCAAAAGTGGAAATGTTCAAATTAGATTGACAATTTAAAAAATGTTAAACTTATTACCTACTAATGCATTCTAAACTTTGACAACGTGCTATATCTAGTCATTCCATTTAAAGGCAGTTCAGAAAAAGAGATGATTTCCTGCCCTCTAAAACCATTTACAGAAAAGTTTGCGCCTTTGCACGAATTCTGGCATAAATCAAAATGCACATTTTTGCACAATGGGCCCGACCTAATTAATAAATAATGTAAACAAAAGATGAAGTAGTCTATAGTAAAACCAAGAAGTGATGGAACTGGGTCAAATGTGCTGATTCGCCAACAGGGTCCGATCGACTGTTGGCGATTGATATAGCCTAGTTGCGTACAATCTACTGCTGAACAGACTTTCATCGACTGAAGAAACATGGAAGCGCTAATCGACAAGCCACGTAATCTCGCTGATTGGCTGTCCTTCAGTTCCATCACTTCTTGGTTCTATTATAGCAAAAAAATTAATGATACAATTTTTCATTCACTGTCAATGACGTCAACTTCATGAAAACAGATTGACGCAGAAATATATCTGAAAGTTTATTCATTTTCTTGTTAGTAATCATACCAGTTACTAAATCCCCCAAAAGAGATGAATAAATTTAAAATTATTTAGAAGAAACTGAGAAGAATTCAACGGCTGCTGTATAACACCCATCAAATTAAAGATTACAAATGGACATTTGTAATCTCCATACCTGCAGATTTCATGTTGTTGGCGATGATGGGCAATGATGCTGGACCATTGCGTGGGACATCGTTGCAGAGTGTTGTCCAGCTTCTATCAGAGCCATTTTTCTCGGACGTGACATATTGAGGCAAAGACACTGGGCCACTTGATAGGATTTCCAGAGATGCTGGTTGACTCAGTCCTGAACCATTTAAATTCACCGGTGACTGCATGCGACTCTTGATTTCAGCAAGGCCTGCATGCACTTTAAAGTGGAGGCGAGATTCCAAGCAGTAGCCTTTGTAATTGTTCCTAAAATAGTCGACAATAAGGCGTATCAGAGGTGACCAAGGATACATTCAATGACTGCAGTCACGCAAAAAACTAACTTTGCAGCTTCGAGGAAATCCTTCGCCTCTGCATATTTCTTTATGTCAATATACATGTATCCCATTTCCATATATGACCAAGGCATGAGATGAGAATCCTCTCGGATTTTCTTTTCGCTAAAATTTGCCAAGACATAAATAATGTAATTAAAAATCTCTTTTTCAAAACAAAATCTATAATGATTCCATGCAGTTGGCATTTTTGATTACTTCATTAAAAGTGGATTTTGAAAACTTTCAGTCGAACAAAATATTCAATGCAATGCATTTGTTGTCGAATCTTAAAAACGTAAGCTTGAGGCGTAATCGATTTTTTAAAAATTATTTGAACAATTGTTGTCAGATATAATTTAAAAACACCTTTTTTTTCCTTAAACAAGAACACGTGTGTAAGAGCGTTAAAAGTTGGAGAAAGCATGTGCAGTTTTAACGTTAGAATCACGCATTTTCCTGAACGAAAATAAGCAACCGTTGGGTAAGTTTACCGTAATTACATGTAAAATAAATCAGCATAACACTTTCATAAAAACCCCTCTGGAAAAATACAAAGAAATTCGCCGCCATACTTCTGAATGACTTCCTTAAAACATTCTTCAGCCAATAAGGGACTCTTCATGTATCGTAAACAAACTCCACGTAAGAATACACCCAAGCAATAATTGTCCATATGGTAATACGACCCTGAAAATAAAAATTAATCAAATTTCGTGGTGCGAAAATCACAATTTGAAAATCTAAGGAATTCAAGACTATATAGCCATGTTGGAAAGTAACTCACCATTGCGAATATATATCAAGTAAAAGAACACAAGTCATATATTATTTGTCATTACCTGATTTTGTCTTGGACAGGTCTTCCAGAGCACGTTCGACGATGCCTAATACTCTGGTGGTGCACTCAAGGTTCTTGCCAACAATAAGAAAGTAGTTCCACGTGTACAAACATTCCTTAAAAGTTGTTAAAAATTATTTTTCAATAAGCAAATGTTCGTACATACCGTGTATTTATTAATTTCAGGTAATTAAGTATACCACAGATGGAAGGAAAAGCCAGTTATCCTGTGCAATGAACCGGAGTGCCCTTTTGCAGAAAAATTTCTCCATTGGCACAGATTTCCCCGCAAAACGCATTCGCAGAGATGGCGTAAGTCTAAGTTTAAATTTTGACATCAATTTATGAAATACTTTCACTTTCAATTATATCTTGATTAAAATGTTGAGTTACCTCATGTATTCGACAACTTGCTCACGTTCTTCATCGCTTAGATCATTGCATAAAAGCATAATTGATGCATGCATGTACAAAGGGATGGATTTGGACCAATGGCTGTTACTTTTCAATAAAGAAATGTAATCTGCAGCCTGTCGATAATTTCCTAAAACCCTACATAAGATAAACAATTAGATTTAACACGAAATCTAAACAATTGTGAGTGGAGAAAATAAACTGGTGATAATATGCCAATTTGGCATAAAAATGTCCAACCTAAATTTGTTGGGCTACATCTTCCTCGTCACATATATAGAGTTTATAAGTAATATGTAAATGATTTCGTGGAATGATTACAATTACGTTTAAAAGTTACTAATAAAAGTAAATATATTATAAACTAGAGATAAATTTGACAATTTGAGCACTTACGCATAACACCACCCAAGTTCCCAGTAGCAAATAAAGTTTAACTGTGGCCATTCAGTGTTGCTGTCCACTGAATGATTAAACTTTTCAGCAGCAAGAGAAATATTTCCCTGAATTTCATCAGTTCTTGCGTTCAGATACTGCACCATGGTTCCCTATTTTTATGAATATTCAAGTCAGTTTCTGACACATGATCAATATGTAAGCCTTTTGCTATGTGAAATAATAGATATTAAAGCTTACTTTTGGAAAAGATTCCAACAATGGCGCTAATATTGATTTGCAGTATGGCAAATTAACTTTGCCATTACCTGTAAAAAGGCATTGTTAATTAATTGCATGAAAAAACAGCGCAATTACACAAAATAAATACAAATTCTAATTTCACAGGCCTTACCAAATATATAAGTAATGACAACGTTGAACATTAATAAGCACAGTGAACATAAGCGTCCGCACATGCTATTTTGTAGATGTCGTCCTTGTTCAAGTTTATTTACACCAATTTCCTGAAACATATTGCCACGTTAAAATTATGGTAAAATTATGTTAAAATTATGTCAAAATTATAGTAAAATAATTTTGAGACGACAAAACGTCACTATGCTAAATTAACCAGTGAATTCAGACAAGTTTAGGCCATATTTTCACTGGTATACAATGTATTAGGAAAGCTGGAACTGCAAAAATTGCCCAACTGCTAATGAAATGCAGTCCTGTCAGCAGAAACTTTTAGCATCATTTTCCCCGCGATTATTTGCCCAGATGTTATGTAAAACAAAGATTGCATGCATTTTTCCCCCCAAAGACAACAATTACAAGCATATACAACATCTTCCTACCATATTCGACGAATCCTTGCATTATAAAATTATTATCCAATGCGCAAAAAGCAATGCAAGAAAGATACAAATTATAACCAGTTAGCTTGGTGAAAGTTGAAGGAATGAAAGTTAAAAAGGATAAAAGCAAATTAATTAGAAGCATCTTATCTTTGGCAAGTGAAATGGATGTTACGGAAAATAAATAATTTAATTACTGGATCAATTCATACCAAATTTCCAGAAAATCCAATGAATTCCAGCAAACGTAAAATTCTTCCAGGCAGCACAGATATTACCTGAAATAAAAATATCGGAAGCTTGTTAACGCCAATACTGTATTTTGTATTCTATATGTTCTAGTACATTTGCAAAAGCTAAACTATGGTTTACGTAGTTCATGTAAACATGGTCAAGTAGTTAAACACTAGTTTTTAAAGACAATTTAGCTGGACGATCATGCAGATTGTAAAAGTTATATTGCACACTTTCGCATGTTTTTTCCATGTTTTCTTTTTGTGTAATTTATATCAGCGACTGCTTTTTATATTTTTATAATTTCAGTCTTACAGTAGTACATCAACAACGACAAAATGCAACAATGTTTACCAAATTAAAGGTTCCTATTCCTAGGAATACCCCAGCTTCAAAATTCATTTTTAGTTCTTCATTATCCCATTTACGGTGATTAAGAATATCATAGCATTCTCTGTCAAATAACAAAATGAAATACATATAACAATAGCAGGGATAAAGATTTTATGCATGTGTTTGTAAGATCAAAATTTGCAATTAATTAAATATGTAAAATACATTATAGAATATATGCTTAATTGGATTTTTTTTTCAGCAAAAACTTCATTGTCAAATTATTATGAATTTGTCATAACAGTCATAATTGACTTAAGCAATTAAGTTGCCACTGACTGATACCAGTATACATTATCAAAACCCTACCTGTATGACATAAAACAGGACCGAATCCGGAATCCGCCTTTAATGAAACTAATTAAACTTTCATCTTGCATAAATGAAGCCATCGCTCTCAGGAGTAAAAGTTCCGCATAAATTAACTCCGCATGAACTTCCTCTGCAAAAATGAACTAGATCTTGCAATCTAGCAACTCTACTTGGCATATCTTTACTCTGTAATAATTATCAATTAACATACCTTCAGTATAGGAATTATAATTGGGTCGCTTCAGTAGTTTTGTCACCGTGTTGTTAGAAATTGTGCTTTTCCTGCGCTTTTTATTGCAGAGTTCGTTAGCCTCATGTAAAAGTCGACAAGCCAATTCCACATCGTTCTGAAATTTAACATACATTCATTTCTTATTAGGTGCAATTAAAAGTAACCGAATGCTCATATTCAATGCAATTCTTACTGGGTCATAGGTTAAAATAGCTTGACAGAAATGCATAGCAGAATAACATAGTGCATGGTAGATGCTGCTGTGAACCCTAAAAATAATACATGCAAAATTACATATTTATCCAATTCCAAGCTACTTTAACTGTAGTAACAGGTAACCAGGTAATGTTTTCAGACATTTACTTACCACGGTTTCAAATGCTCCGTAGCTTCTCGGTATCGATTGTCCAGAAACAGATTAAAACTGTAATTGGCGTCGCGAATAGACGATAAAAAATCCAAAGGCGGCGGTCTAAACAACCAAATGAATACATGTACATCCTTCATGTTTATGAATGCAATTTTTTTGCAAAACGAACCACGTTTTATTTAGATAAAAAATATTGTATTAAACAACTCACATTTTAATAATTTAAATTAACATGACAGAAAGATGCAGACAACAAATAAGCGGTAAACTAATTAATAATTTACAACAACGACAAATTGTCTATACTGACAATTGACAATTGTTTTTACTTTGATCACCATCACTTGGAATACCCACCATCCTAAAGTGCATTAAATTATACTATAAGCTTCGATTAGGGTATTGGTGTTACTTATTGTTGCCATATTATGAATTAATGAATGAAACAGGTGGAAAAGTAAGAAATCTTACTCTAGAACTGTGTCCGGAGCATCTTCGAATTCCTATTCAAAGAAAAAACATAGTTTGAAAAATGCACATGGCAACAAAGAGATCTAATTAAATCGGAATTTAATAGACTATCAAGCCGAATCTTGAAAAACTAGCTCTCATGTATCACTAAATAGTATTTGAAAACGTCAAAAATACAGTTTCGTTTTCAATTTACTCGAGGTACAATCTCATTTAAACTTGACGCCATCTTGAAAAAAAACAATCTCTACGGTTGCCATGGTTACCACGTTCGGCACTTTACACATGAGCACGTGACTTTATCAACGTTAGCATTTGGGCGGCAAATTCAAAATGCGGACAGCCACTGTAATTCCAGATAAATTTTCCACAGAACGTGTTCTGACATATTGCATGTACGTGTTCTGAAACTTTTAGAATAGATTTTGAATAAAAACCGCTCTCTGAATGGAAACTTAAATGTTATGTAATGTAACTTTCTACGCACCAGTTTCAAGAGTTTGGTCAAAAACACCTTAGGAAGTTAGGCTCACTTTTTATTTTCATGGGTGTGGAATGTAGAGACATTAAAAATTAATATCTTAGTAGCCTAGTAATTGGGGTTTATTTTAGATTTTCCACCCATGAACCAGATTCAGTTTGAGTTGATAGCACACATTGATAAAAAGCCTATCAGGCACTTGTTTTGGAACAATTAGATGACAACTAACGGTTCGTTGTTACCGTAATAAAAGCAAATTAACCTTTCACTTATTATAAAAGTGTTCCCCTGCAATTTACATTGACATTGCTGGGTGCATACAAACGAGATAACTTAGCTGTAACACAGTGCACGACATCCGACATGGGGCACTTTTTAGACAGTCATGGCTTATCAGTATACTAAATATTCTGAGCACTCGCGCCAATAATGTTAAAAAACAGTTCGCCAACGGCAACGACCTTGCCAAGTATTGAAACCTTCGAAAATTAAAATCTTGGGGAAAAGCAAACGCTGGCTAATGACGCGAATATAAATCTGGCACTGTCTCATTTTGCTTTCGAGGCTTAATTGCGAAACAATATCGCCTAAATGCCACGAATGCATAAAATTTATCAGCAAAAAAATAATACAAAAACTGAACATCAGGTAAGGTAGGCAGTAATTAGTGAAGGTGGCGTAAAGGTCAGCACAAAACTGCCAAAGGTATTAATGATCACTGTCCAAATTTATACTAGTAGGACTTAAAAACTGCCATAAAAAACAGGGTAGAGACACCCAAAAATCTCTGCCGAGGGCCTTCGCATTTACTGAGCTGACAATGATTGTTAACAGCAGAGCAATTCAATCTAATTTATGCGAGGAAATCGGCTTTCGAAATTCTGTCTATCCAGTTGTAATGTAGGTTTCACCTACAATTTTGATGGCGTACATTACAGCAGACAGTTCACTTGGCCCTGAGGAGTTGATCGGCTGATAAACTGAGACATGTTGACTATACTGCATTGACCACTTCCATTTGTCTTGCCAAGAGTCATGGCCACTTACTGTATACTATTTTCAATTATTGCAACGCAAACCTTGTCCTCCAAAAATAAAATATGCCATTTAAATCTACAAACATAACACAATACACGTACAGTAGCATCGTAAGCCACAGTGCTTAACTAGTCAGAAATGTAATTAAACCTGGTGTATCCCAAACAGCATAATAAAAACAATAAGGTCAATCAGATAAATGGAAAAACGTAAATTCCCGTCAGGAACCTGTCAAACATTACATTTTCCGGCTGTGTACAACATGTTTCAAAACTCCCTGAAATGTTTATAAGGAAATTAAAGATCGACAGGCTTTGTTTTCATTGATCACTTTGCAAAGCGGAACTAACAAATGTGTTCAAACAATGATTATTGTTCTGGCATTTATCTAAACCCGAAAATGAGATCAAACAAATTAAGGTTTTAAAAAAACTTTAATTTTTGCAAAAATTGTAATTCTAGATCTTTTAATTACTAAAAAGTGATAACCTATCATTATTGAAAAAAAGCGTTTGTTAATAAAAATAGGTTTATCAAGGACAAGCCCTCAGCTTGTACGACATGTTTTTTTTATCGATTTCACTCCCTACCATGACACCAAAAACTTTCGTTCAAGGTACCCCGATTTAGAAAGCATGCTTACCTAGGCTTTCAATTAAAGGTACATGTATTTTGGTCATTTAGACAACCAGGTGTTTTAAAGCAACAATGTGGCTACACCTGATATCTTATAGCATAGAAAAAGGTTACAGTATATACTTTAGAATAGTCCCCGCTGAAATATGATCAAAATATTTACATGTGCCCATGGGTGACACCTGTCCGTTTTTCCTGCTGTTCTGCTTTTTGTGTTTTTTTTATTCCCAACCTAATACCACCTAACTTAACATTGCCTAGGCCCTAGATAAACTAGGAAGATGAAAAAAAGTCTGTCACAGTAACACACATGTTCAATTAAATGCTCAACCACAATGTCTTAATTGAACAAGAAAAATACTATGTAATTGTGATTTTAGGGAATGGCGTTTGTGCAAAAGCAAAATTAAAAAAAATTAAAATTAAGATGTTTTTGTTATTTAATTTCCTTGTTGTTGTAGGTCGAGATATAAATGTTACGAATCGTTCTGACTTGTAACATGAAATTCAGAACGACCTTCCACTGTTTTTAATTTAAAATTTTGTCGCTCAAGCACCCTCTTCCTTTAAACGACATCGCAATATCATCGCCAAACAATATTCATCTAATCTTGAAAGCAGCTGAAGGTCAAGCGTCCATCATCACGCCGAATTCGCTCAGCATAGTTGTACTTCGGGGTGTACAAAAGAACTGAAACAATGTATCTTTATGGGGTTGGACCACGCCTAACCTAATGCAACATCATTCCTCCTTGAAATGGACTCTTACAGGTGTTGAAATATTCTGCAGCAGAATTTAATACCATATTATCTGATGGAACATTTAATAGTTGGTTTGGAGGATAATGGACATATGAATCAGTTCCTCTCTCCATAACTGACCAAAGTTCATGTTTATTAAATCTGGTTAAGTACATGTAGGTGCCAGGGAACACGCTGAATTAAATCTTCATGCCATTTAGCACCTCAATCTATTAGTGCTTGGACTATTTTGTCCATTGAAAGGTCCGGCATGCCCATCAATGCATTTGGGATTATTGCAATAACCGGGTTTAAAATATCCCAACTAACTCAATAACCATTTATAACAACAGGAAAATGTGTAGCACGATACGCGAATATGATGCGATAACAACAAGGTTGTTTCCAAAGCAACATTCCTCTTATCTACATGTACTTGTAAGTAAACGTAACTTCGTAGCAGCGGCAGGGCTACATTTGACACTTTGCATATATACGCACACGCAAAGGAAAATTAAGCAAGTGAAAGTTAAGGAGCCAAATGTAAAGGCTACATACATGTATATTTCAATTTAAAATTTGACTCACCTCTTCATTATCACTGTTATTGTCGTCCGCCATGTCAGTCAGCAAGGAGGGGTTTGACAAGGGCTAAAATTTCGATATTGATAACCGATCTTATCCAATGCTTGCCTTTCTCCTGGATGCTCTCCGTTCGAATGACAGCTTCTGTTTGCGATGCCAAAATCGTGCATTTACTTCGTCTCTACATCTGGGATCTTGCATGACCAGTTTTTACCTCTTTATCACAGCATCCCAGCCCCAGGAAACCGAAACGAGGTCACTGATGACGTCATAGAGCAAGAGGGCGGTCTCTTGACGTCATAGATCAAGAGGGCGGTCTCATGACGTCAGATCTCAGGCGTTGGCAATGTTGCCAACTGCCTGTTCCCATAATAATTCCCTAGAGAGAAGCCAATGATATTTGTTTTTATTCTGATGAAGTGTATTCTATAATATAGCTCAGTTACAGCAGTTGCTCACGTTACATTAACCATTTATTTTTGTGTACATTCGACGCAAGTATCGGGGTAATCTGAATTAATATTATTAGCCTCAGTCGAATTAGAGATAAGGCGTTTCAGACTCATCATACAAATCATTGGTTCGTAAGCCTAGACATAGGCAAGATACAGAAATGAACAGTATTTCAGGCGACCCCAAACGCCCCGATAGAGTTCACAGGTATGTTTAATGTTGCTATGCATACTTCAATCCATAGCATATACATGTAGATATAAGATGTTCGCCCGTGTAATAATACGTAATATTGCACATCAGGTACAAACCCCCTGCTGTTGGAGCATCAGGGACACCTGGAGATGACCCTACCCCAGACTACATGAACGTTCTTGGAATGATATTTAGCATGTGCGGATTAATGATGAAGGTTTGCTTATTTTTACTTTAAGTGGGGGCAGCCGCATACATACACGTTTATGAGTTTTGCTATTTATACAGTCAAATCAGGTAACTTAAAATTTAGGCCACTTACTTATAGAGATATTAGTTGCCATGTAAACCCAGACTATAACTAATTTCCCCAGCATTTTTACTCGATGGGGTATGTAACTTAAATGTGTAACTTATATTACATTGCAACTGAAAGGAATGCATGCAGCAACAGGGATCAAACTAATTGTACATGTATCTTATTCTATTTGCAGTTGAAATGGTGTGCTTGGGTGGCTATATATTGTTCGTGTATAAGTTTTGCTAATTCAAGGGTCAACGATGACACCAAGCAAATTCTGAGCAGTTTTATGTAAGAGATATCATTGGTTTTATTCTTTGTATATGGAGTGAAGTAATCCTAAGAAATTCTTATGCACTCTTAATTTGCAGGCTTTCAATATCAGCTGTTGTGATGTCTTACCTTCAAAATCCACAACCTATGGTACCTCCTTGGTCTTCACTATAACGCCTAGAGATGTACAAATATTATCAAAATATGCCAATAAAAAGCTATAAATCCACTCTGCTTATGGATATAATATAAATATACATGTATGTGCATGCAATAGAAACAAAACGTTCTGGATATATCACAAAGGCGAATCAAAGAAAATGTATAAAAATTGTCGATTGAAACTTATGCTTTTTCATCATACTTGGAAAAACTTGAATAATATAACGATGAAAGTTAGGATATGAAGGTTATCCATATCAGTACTTTGGTGCACCAGTGTAACCTTTCGTTTCCCATAATGCAATCGAGCGGTTATGTGTCATCCAAAATCTTTGGTCAAAAATGGGCCTTTCTAAAGTTTTGAAAACTGTCATCTTAGGAGCCCCTGGTTCTGGAAAGGGTACAATTTCGACACGAATTGTAAGAGATTTTGGTCTGAAACATTTGTCAAGTGGGGATCTTTTAAGAAGTCAAATATTAAAGCAAACTGGTAGGAGATGAAGTAATGATTTCTATCCATTCGCATCTGCTGTAGGCCTATGCTAGCAGGTAGTTATTAAATTTGCATGCTATCATTATAGATGTGGGCTTGAAAGCCAAGGAATATATTGCAAAAGGCCAGTTAGTACCGGACGATGTCATAATAAAACTATTGTCAGAGGAAATCGCCACATTGAAAGGACAGAGTTGGCTTTTAGATGGCAAGTACTGTAATGTACAGCTGCAGGTATATATTGCAGTTGCAGTGAACGAAGATCAGGTAACTGACAGTTCAACTATGATATAGGTTTTCCCAGGACAAAACACCAGGCAGAAAGTTTACAGAAATTCGAACAACTGAATCTCGCAGTTAACCTCGATGTTCCAGCAGAAGTCATTGTAGATCGCATCAAAGGAAGATGGACCCACCTTCCCAGTGGTAGAATATATCACACCGAATTCAACCCACCAAAACAACCAGTCTGTTACTCGTCATTTTCTGTTCTTTTTTGAAAAAAATGTTGCCTCTCCACAACAATTGCTATTTTGAAAGGGTATTGACGATGTTACTGGCGAAAAATTGGTACAAAGAGAAGACGATAAAGAAGAAGTCGTTTTACAACGATTAGAGACTTACCGGAAAAACGTAGACCCAGTCTTGGATTATTATCGGCAAGTTTAGAGCATAGACTTCAGTGCTGCATTTTGTTCAACCTGCATAATATTGTTAACGTGTGTATTTTTCTAGGAGTTTGGGCATTCTGGAAGAATTTCATGGACGTGAATCCAATGAGATTTGGCCAAGAGTTCATGCATTCCTCTCAAGGAAGATTCAAGCCAAATCAGGCCCATTTTAGAAGAACTTTGCTATTAGCTTCAGGTCAACCATGTAAAGTGCTAAATATATTATTTAACAAGTCGAATTTATATGTGCCACCCCATGTAAGGGATGCTAAATTTCCATATTTATAGGATCAAAGTTAACGGAAGTAAATGGTGTAACTAACATGACTAGTCATGGAAATCTACATTAATAAACAAGCTTTCCAATTCGACTATGATAATTTATTTTAACATCACTTTTGGTTATTGAAATTCTAATTCACCTTTCATTATTATTGAAGGCTTTCAATTTACAATTAAACTTTTACTATTTACAATTTGGAAACTTTCCCAGTACATAAATGTGTCATGCATTGTGACAATTCCTCTTTCTAACTAGATCATTTATTTACATGGTTTGGAGAAAAACCGACGTTATACCCAGGCGTCGACATAAATTAAGGCGTTTTCTGTACAGTGTGGTTTTACAAAAACCAGTATAGGGCACACAATATGGACAAATTACATGGCTCATAAGAGGTCTAGTAGGGAATAAAAATCTGACGTTAATAGCCAGCCACTGACAGATTTCAAGAGATCAGATGTAACTATTCGATAAAATAATTACGAGCAATGAACTTTCATTGATGAATTTTGTCGACACACCAAAAAAGTTAGTAGGCAAAAAGCATTCAAATTTCATACCAAATATTTGATCAGAAAGAATTTTGAAAAACTATGAAATTGCAATACCGAGCCCAAGATTTGGTATGTGGCAGTCCAAAACTATCAAAAAATATACCCGTGCATACAATCTATTACCATTAGTAAACACAATGACTATTGGTCCAGATTGGGTGCTTGCACCCAGGACTGTCCATATTAGTGACATCAGATTCTGTTATTAAAATTGGACAATATTTGCATTTGTGACATTGGCACCTGCATTCTAAGTTGAATATGGTTCTGTCTTGGTCCTTTGGGGTATTATAAGAAAACAAATTCATTGAAATCTTCAGATGCTGATCCAATGCCCTCAAATGCAGATGGATGCACTGCGCTGAAAGACTGGTCACAACTCAAGCTTTGAACCAGATCTAATGATGTGTGATCAACATTATTTTCGGCCACAGCAAATATTGGATAATCCGCCTGTGGAGGTGTTAGTACCTGCATTAAAACATTTATTCAGATCGTTCTATGCAGGTTGGAAAGATGCCCTGTCAAGTTAGCTTTGCACATTATTTGCCATTGACAAAAGGTAATGGCAAAGTATGGCAAAGATCATGGAAAAAATATCTACGAAATGTGGAATAGGAAAATTTCTGAAATATTGAAAACTAACCTCTTGGCAGGATGATAAAAAGTTTACTACTTCCTCTTTAGTCCTGCAATAAAACCCAATTGTGCAGCTTGGATCCATACGTGCAAATGGCAATTTGCGAGGAGATTGACAATGGAATGACTGTTGAGAAAATCGTGTCATCAATCGATGGAAAACAGAAATGCCTGTTTAACAGCAAATTTAAATTGCTTGGGTGACATTTTCGACCTACCTGTAAAGGAAAACTGTCTGATCTCACATCAACAGCTTCTTGACAGTAATGAGGATCCAGGTGAATAAATTTGTCATCTGAATGTGAAAAGGTACAAACAGTAAGCAATATACTTCGCATAAATCAGTTCAGAAAAAGGAGCACAAGCTTACCTTGCCAGCCAACAAAATAGAGAGAATGCTTGGGTTTTCCACCAATGATACCGATGCAGTGTTCATTAGCCAAAATATCTCGGACACATTTAAAATAGATGGGATTAAGAACTTCTCCGCCTAGTCTGACTGGAACCAAAATGATAACTCCTTTCCACCTAGTATGAGCTCCTGCTGAACAAGCCAATTTATCATCTGAACTTTCACTGTCAAAGCTACTGCAAAGATTTAATACATCTTGCCTATAAACTAAAAAGCAAAAATAAACCTCCATTAAAATAACTCCAACTAAATGTAACTGAACTGTAAACGAGTCTACAAATTTACTATTTGGACAAAATACATGGACATCCTCACCCGTGCAATCTTGCGCAACATACACACAAAGTTCCTTTAATGAATGATCTTCTTTAGCGGAAACTTCCATGCACTGTCTTTAAAAAAGCAGGTGCATTTAGAACAAGTTCCCATTAAACAGATGCAACCATTTCTTGAATAACCAAAGAAAGTTACCAACTTTAAGATATGAGCGACAGATGCAGGCCCATACCAATCACCAGCTTTCTTGCCTGAACTTTCTCCAATTGCCACTAAAGTATGAAGTGAAAATGGACTAAATCGTGAAGGTGCATCTCCAAACCATCTCACAATTTTACGATGAAGGATTTCGTTTTGTGTTTTTTCCGAGTCAGTCTTCCATCTCCATGCTGATAAGACAAATTATCATGAATTGTGTTCATTATGCGGACAATACAGCACTGAAAAACAATGGGTTGTAAGCATACATCTTCCCAGAAAGTGGCAAACCAGTGCCTGTGCTAACAGCATTTGTCCACTGCGTAGCATACAGCCCCAGCCACAATCTGTTGTGAATGATGAACCGGCCAAAGTTGGGAATTCGCGCCGATAAGTGAACCAAATTCGGCTGCCAAAGTCCAATTTAAATCCTTCGATTCCATAACTACACGTTGTTCCATCTTTGCCAGGATCTGGACAGAGTTTTCGATGATAACACTGTCCTAGAAACCATATAGGACTATCACGACTAAAATTAGTTTTTAAGCGTACGGTCCAGCCTAAGACAGAAAAAAAGATTTATTAATTTTAGAATGTTTTACAAAACAATCATAAAATAGGGACAAGCTGTCACCTGGTTATCTGTGTATACTGAAGTTGGTACAATATGGGGTTGATAACATGGGAGAAAAACATGCTAAAAGTTGACTGTATTTCTGATTTAGTAGGGCCTACATGTACGGCAAATAACCCAACAACGTTTATGTAGGTCTATATAGTGAGATCTAAATGAGAAACTGACATCTGAAAAAATAACTGCTCAGACCAATAATATTTGAAGTTTCTGGCCTATAAACAAATCAAATAGAACACCTTTTCATGTTATCATGTTCCAATTTCGCTTAATGACACGAATATTCTTCGAGATTATTTTGAAATTTTTTCACATGCCTAAAAATCCTGATGTTTATAATGTATGTCATTCCTTTATCTGGTGTAAATCATACATCAAATCGACAATCCATGATCTACTCAAATTTGAATGGCTGATTACTAATAGTAATAGTAATAATAATTCACCCGACTTGACTTTAAACATTTGTGAAGCTGTAGAAGTCCAGATTAAGACTAATAGCGGTCTGTGAATTAATTTCGCGTTTCTAGTATGCGAGATTTAGTGCACTGTTGCATAGCTTCTCAGCATTTCACTTAAGTCATCCCGTCACCTGAAAAGGGACCAATTTTCAGACGACTGAAGGCAATTGATACAAAAGCCTTTAATTATGCACATCACTAACACAAATGAATTTCACTGTATTTTCACAAAAAATACAGTGATCACGCTCCACTTCGGGATCCGAAACTCGAAATAAATTCACAAACGTTTTCTAATGCTAAATAAACTAATTTTTAGACGAATTTCGCTCTCCTTTACAACATTGGGATAGGAACTATTGCTACATTTATGCTGACGAGATACATTTAGAATGCCCTTCAGGAAACAGTTAAAGGTTAAGTCGGGTGACACCCTTCTATATGGAAGAGGCTGGATATAGTCTATATCCAGCCTCTTCCATGGCTTCCTACACTAAGGATGGGGAACACATGAATCTGAATCACGCCATATTCACAACATGTTTTTAATAGGGTTTTCATTGGTGCATTCCCACTCGAGTGACTCCACCATCACTCCAACGATTCATTCGGACGCCACCTTGCATCAATGGCTATGGCAATGAAGATGCTATAAATACTTGTATGTTATTGGAGACTGATTCAAGAATTACACAATATATAAAGAAAAGATTAACAAAGGAAACAACTTCGAGAAGCAAGTTTGCAAACAGTTTGGCCATAGAGCAATAGTTTCAGAAATGACACACATGTCAATCCATTTCGTCCGAAGTAATAACCCGGAACCGAAAGCTGACAATTTCTTGAGTTTTAGGTTAGGGGTAGGGTGGGGTGGTCTGTTATGTTGTCAGGGCTGAGTATACTTTCGTTATTGAATAAATATCACGACAGGCTTCACCTTTTGCAGTACCGGTATCATCCGACGTTAGCTATACATAGCTAGGTAGGCCTACATAGTTTATATTTTGGCTTAGGTTTTAACATTTAACGCCTCACCTACTTCGAAGGCCGTGACGATTGACTACTCACCGTATTTGACATTATTCCAAACCGAAAGCAGCTTCGTCTTCACTTTATCATGGGGTTCGGCTTCATCGGAATCACTCCGCATGAACTTGGTCTGTGGGTTTACACTCCCTGTCCTTGTCCCGGTCGACACTTCACTGTTTGGTTTATAAAACTCGCTTTCCGGACACTTATGAGTCACTCCCCCGAATTTAGGAGAATCTTTACTTTTGAAATTGGACGTCTGTCGCAATAGCCCATGTCTTGTTTCCCTGGAATTCCCAATAGCCCGTTCTTCGGCCATAGGCCTACATACGTTAGCGTATTTCTCGCAAGATGGAGTTCTACTTCTTCGATCAGTAGCACAATTTCTTTCATGGGAGTTCCATTGCCATGCGTCTACATGTGAATCCGGCAGTGCATCGGCTCCAATTTCTTCAAAATCGCTGCTAACACTTGATCTACTCACCAATAACGACGACGCCATCGTAAATCAACCGAACCGTTCGAAACCGAAGATCAGTGCTGTCAGACGCAACACCTGATCAATCCCCGTAGTCAAATGAAAAAATCACGTTGCCTTGCCACCTTTGCCCTTTCAAGGAATGTCCTTGTCTTATGTAAGAAAGTGCAACACTTTCTCCTTATTCTAAGGGGCCGGAAGCTTGATTCAGTTATTATGGACTGGTTCAAGATCAAGTCCCACTAAATAAGTTTGGAAATACCCAGGTGCGAAATATATTTTTTGAGTGAAGTAAAAAGAGGACGAGGTCACCTACAGCTTCCGTAGCGCAGCGCCACATGGTGGAGGCATGTCCTTCCAACATGCCACCTGACCTCAATCATGATCCTACCTCAATCTAATCTAATCTTATTTAATCAAAATTGGCCAGAAAAGTATCGAAGAAGCAAAACCACCACTTTCGGTGCAAATTTTCTTCACTGGCCGCCACTAAAAAATAAGGGAATTCATCCCGCCATTCCGAATTAGGTCATAAGTCCCGCCGCATTCTATTTCTATTCCTAACTCACAAAAGTGCTTCAGAAGCCACAGCTGTCCTAACCAATAGATGACGTAATATGACCTGATAACTCGCCCAAATTGTAGAAATATCGCGAAAAAAGCGTTACCTTTTCTCGTAACCTTCGTACAAACGGAGCGTTATTATAATTAACCTTGGAGTTTTGAAGCCATATTGTTGATCTCGAAAATAAAGGCGTTTCACATTGAGAATTATTTTATATTCAGCGGAAGTGTGGTATCACCAGTTCGGCAGCACAACCAATATTCAACATGACCACAGACTTTCGTTGTTGAGACGAACCTTGAAAGGTGTAAAGTTTAAAGTACACAGGTAACGGACGAGGTGCGAGATAGTAGTTACTCTTAAATCACAGATTCGAGTTTGTGTTCGACACCTTATCATGTCAAGTCAAGAAAGCAGGGAAGCAGACGGTGCATTTTCCGTAAATAGTACGTCGAATCCAGAGAGTGACACAATACTACAGTCAGCTTCAGGTGGGTGTGGTAATTGTCAAGAGAACTAGCAATAATACATTAAGGTATCAATATTTAATTAACGAGAAAGTGGAAAAGGGGAACGAGGCAGTTGTCAACAGCATTTCTCAGGTAGCACGATATCCGTGCGTGAGTTATGTGTTCATTGTCTGAAAATCAACCTGAATGGGCAATAGGTGCAATTATTTGCCAATAAATAGGCTAGTAGAGTATAAAAGTGTCTCAAGTATCCCATCATCCAAATGCTGACAGGTGATACTGTTTTAGAACCAACAGAACCTCAAGTATGCAAAGATCTGAAAGAACCAGCTGATGAATTGCCCGTAGAAAACTCTGTCACCGAGACTGAAGCCTTAATACATGATGAAGAGCATCCTGCAAGAAGCGTTCCTGTAATTGTTATCAGTCCTATTAGCTCTTTTGTTGAGGATCAACCATCGCCCCCTGACAATGTCACTCCAGAAGCATCTCCAGAAATTCCACCTCAAGTTGCAGTTCCCACTGAGCAACTAGCCACGTTTGAAGATGGCGAGGAATGTTCTCAGTCGGTTGAATCTGATAGCACTGAAACCACGCAGGCTGATACTGTGAATGATGAACAGGTTCCATCGAGTGAATCGCAGCAGGATGCTTCCGAGAGCGATGTTCTTACTCCTACAGAAGCGTTGGTCGGTGCTACCTCATCTCAGGAAAGTGCCCTTAAACAGTCTGTGTATAAAGTGAAACTGATAAAATGGAAAGATGCGAGTGTACCTATGATCACGCAGAACGAAAATGGCCCCTGTCCTCTGATAGCTATCATCAATGTGTTGCTTTTAAAATCTAAAGTCAATCCATTTGGAAGCAAAGTTGAAATCAGTGCCAATGATCTGATGGATTATTTGGGAGAATTCATGTTTTTGAGTGCACCAAAGGTAAGTCTTTTCCTGATATTATTATGCTCAAACTGCCATCAGTTTTAAAAGTCTTAACATAAGTGCTTTTCACTTTTGCAATCTTTACAATTGCATAATAAACGCAAACCAATTATGTAACTGTTTATGTAAACATATAAACTAATGCTTTGTCAATTTTCACAACCATGCCATGGTGAATGAAGTGATGAACTCAAAAAACATTCACTCTAGTGCATATGTGACAACTGATATCTATGTATTCAAAACGTGTTCAATGGAATCATACATGTTACTTTTTTACATAGGACATATCAGATGGGGACCGTTTAGATTATGAGCAAAATATGCAAGATGCATTTTCCATCTTTCCAAAATTGCAGACTGGATTGGATGTGAACGTAAAATTTACAGGGTACATAATAATTATCTAATTTATAGGCCTACAATCAGAAAATCTGTTTACAGTTGTTAGAGAACACCTTTTTTTGCGCATTAGATCTAACGTGCTTTTCTTATTTGCAGAGTCCATGACTTTGAATATACTCCAGAATGTATAATTTTTGATTTATTGAATATACCATTATATCATGGCTGGCTAGTGGATCCTCAGGCAAAGGATGCTGTATCGGCTGTTAGTAAATTAAGTTATAATCAACTGGTGGAGAAAATTATCACTAATAAAAGCTCATCTGACAATGATTTAGTCACAGAAGGTTTGTTGAAATTTCAAGCAAACATAGATACCGTATGATTTCTTGCATTTACTTACAAATTAAGTTTCCGACCTTACAGCATTAATAGCAGAAAATTTCCTAGAAAGATCAGCCTCACAGTTAACGTATCACGGTTTATATGAATTAAATGCTATAATGAAGCCAGATGAAACAGCAGTCTTATTCAGAAACAATCATTTCATAACGATACACAAGCATAAAGTGAGTATGCTTTGCAGTGAAATAATAAGTTTGGGTTTTAACTGATTATGGATGTACTCTCACTAACTGTTCCTTGCAGAATGAACTTTTCCAGCTGGTGACAGATCAAGGTTTTTTGCATGAAATCAATGTCATTTGGGAAACACTTTCAAATATAGAAGGTGATGGCTCATTTGTGGATTCCAATTTTGTGACTGTGCCTCCTAAACCCGCTTCGGCAGTTCCAGTGCCCACAAATGTAAATCTTGACGAGGCTGAGCAGATTAAGCAAGAGTATGCCGCTTTTCAACGTTCATTCATCAACGTATGTGCATAACATTATGCAATCAAATCTTAATTGAAGCCTTTTACATTTTCAGCTACCTTGTTGCTCTGTCGCTACAAGAGGATCAGAACCGAGCTGAAGAGAAAGCTATGATCTGGCAGGAATATAAAGAGAAGGAGCTTGGTGCCACTCCAGAAATGACAGAGTTAGTTGCAAAATTGTACTTGGACAATTTTCGAACACACTAGTGTCTGTATTGATGTTCAATTCAATTTGTTTGCTCTCTAGTGAGCAATTGGCATGGCGCTTGCAAGAAGAGGAACAAAAACAAGCTGCCCAATCGCAAGCTGAAGGTGCTAGTGCAGCGAGTCACAGAGGTGGTGCTACAAATAGGCAACAGTCAGTCGAGGATTCATCGAGGCAACAACCACAAAAGAAAAAATCAGATGTATGTCAGTTTGTATAATTCCCCAAGACAACCATCATTTATGGAATTACTGATATTCATTGGTAATCTTTTCATTTTCCAGTGTACTATTGTGTAAAGCAAGAGCTGCCACTACCAAATCCCGGATCAGTAACTAAAAGTTTTACGTTTCAAAACCAACAATCTTTATAATGGCATACTACAATGCTAGCAATTTTGTAAAGTAATTTTATGTATTAGCAAAGTAATATTGATACTTGGCCTTTTTGCCACAATGCGAGTGTCTCGTTATGATATAGATATTAACAACATTTTCCTCATTTCAAAGGATTTATTTTCTCGCCTTAATTGAGAAGGTAATAAACCCAGTACATGCAATATTACAAATTTAGAGAGCAATCCCTGATAGAAATATTTGCATGGGGAGTACTTCAACGTACTACACACTAGTCGTTTAATAAATTTTTTTTTGAAAAGTTCCCAGACTAAAGAGAACCTCTTGTGTGCATTTTATGTTCTTCTAATTGTTATTGTCATATAGGTTATCATAATCAGTTACCCCACATTCCTTTCTAATATAAGTCCTCTTGACTCTAACCATACAGTGCTATGCAACACTTTCCATGCATGAAAAACCAGTCCACCATTCTTTTCTGGTGTCCTTTATCCAAAAGTACAACACCAGTTTTTTGTGTTGAGGTGACTCATGTAATCTGACCTCTGATAATCAGGAATCAACTGTAAATATGGAATTTTAGAATGGAACGTTACATTTTATTTATACCAAGTTCTCCAAGTTTAAATTTTATTTATATCAAGCGTTGCTTTCTCAATTTCTGTAATTGTATACTACCTTTACATAACACCACAAAACAAGACAGGGTTGATAAAACAGGCATTTTGGCAGTTGACATGTATAAAGTTGTTATTAAAAGTAAAACCTGGTGGAAATAAAATGAAATTTATCATGCTAGTTTTAGTTCTTTAGTGTATTTAATCTTTGTGCCAATTGTTATTTGCCAAGTTTGTATAATCAATAATTATTTTTGATAAGATTCGAGATACATTTCGAATTACCTTGATGGAAAGATCCAACATCAAGTCGGATACCTCGTTTATGAATTGCTGACATAAATTATCACATGAGCACTATGAGACATTACAGACATAATTGTAGAGTCAACGTCTTTGTGATGATGATTAATAATGATTGTACCATGATGGTATAACACTAATAACCTAATTTACGTGTGTAAATATACATTTCAAGTCCTCATTGAATTATTAATATTTTTATTGTACATATTGTCAAGTATACGAATAGTTTATAGCATCTCGTAAAAAATATGTTTGAGTACACACTCAAACACTAGGTACATATTCATGTATACTCAAGTGCAAGTACAGCTGGAGCATAATTAGGATGTCGACATGTTCCCTAATTATGCTAACAATTGTCTTGTCATGCAAACAGCATATCATAATTTATATAAATAACCTATAAAACGAATAATACAGTTAACGTCATTCATTTAAAGGTGATGTAAAGTTAGAAAATTCTACTTTACATCAACATGAATAAGTCGGAATCCATTTTCCATTGTATTGAAAATGAATTCCAGGCACTCAATATATAAAAGAGGTATGGTTTCTAGGCATCTGCAACATTTGTTACAGAAAAATTCATTGCCATGACTCGTTTGCATTCTAGCTACTGTAGGCTAGTTTCAAGGTTGGGAGAAAGAGTTTATAAAGTTGATTTTGAATTGTCCAAAAGGACATCTTGTGGACATGGCCTCATTCGTCGATTTCTTAATATTTTATTGATGATTTCACGATTGTGAACCGTGATTTTTCAAGTAAATTTCTTTTGCTAAAAGAACGTCGATCGTCCGAGAGCAAGCCAATCTCTAGGGATATGGTTGGATTATCCAAACTTTTAAATAAGACGGACTTTCACGGAAAACAAAACATACCTTGGGATCTTTATTCCCACAGCATGATCATTCTACCTTGCCCACAGCCAGAAAATTAATGTAACATTGGTCAAGTTAGAATGAATCAACTGATATATTTCTAAATGGCCGGTGAACAATAAATAGTTAATAAATAGGTACATTATCCCCTTTTCTTCAAGTTTGGATAGGGACATTTCAATTTGAGTTATCACCAAATAACATAGTCTTGGGGCATAGGTCAATCAACATGAACTTACAAGAGGTGGCAAGCTTTAGGCCTGTGCTGCCTTGATTCAATCAGCAACACGTTTAGATATTCAAGACTTCATCCATGATCGAAAATAATCATGGCTACACGCCCTTGCACGGCATATACAAAATCTGTAATTATAGGAATACAATTCGTTGCAACAATTTAGGTCTGGAAACCTAGATTTTGCGGCCAAATTTTGGCTAAGCGCCTCGACAAAGGCGCGTCAATGTACACAATATATTTTAAGTAAATTACAAAAATGTGGTGAAGGTGACAATAGCGGGCTAGCGTTGTCATAGAAGATGAGGTCGTGCTGAAATAGATAAAATAATAATAAGGAAAAGTCTCACATACCGTACAGTAAATCAAAAGTCCCACAATTTCACTTCGTAAATCGATTTTCCTTTCCACACGCGGACTCGCGGAATACTAAATAGTGAACAGTCCTCACGCTGAAGCGCCTTTGGTTACACCAGGGTCATTCATAAATTTCATACTCTATTTGACCATCGTTCTATAAGTTGGTGGATTGTTCAAGTTTTACTGTATCTGATGCTGATCATGCTGTATGTCATCAGTTTAGGCAATAGTGGAAGGAAACATTGGATGAAAAATACTACATGGTAAGAAATAAATTTAGCGTTTGTATTCATTTGTTAAATCCTGGCTATATAAGGTGGGCGCTGCTTATAAATTTGAAGTTTTTCGATCAATGGGATCAGCAGGGACTTCGAAAGTGATAAAGAATGATGACATGGAGAGAGTAGGGGATCTGACAATCACTAAAATGTGAGCTTCATCAATGTGCCATCATATAAATTAGCAAAACATATCGTAGGGTTTCCTGTTCCAACCGAACATATGCAGTATGTGTATTTTGACGTGACTGAAAAGTGCTATAAAGGTAAACTTACGTTGGCAATTTCCTGGAATAAACATGATATCGTCCAGTGCAAAGCCACCGTTATTTGATGAACCTTCAAATATAATCTGTGCGAAATAATCGAAAACTCGGCATTAGTATCCAGGCTTATTTTTAATAAAATTCAGTAAAAATCACAATTATGATATGGGCTTATTTTCCAAAAGTTATTTTTTTTTAGTTTATATTTTCCATATACCGGAATTCCTCATTATAAAGGGTATATATCGGCTTGATTAACTTTGGCGACTTACATGTACATGTATATAATCGACCTTACCTTATGTGTGAAGTTGCTCCCAAGGGGCACTTGTCCATACATCCACTCCGGTTTAAATATATTCATATTCGCCGTAGTCATTTCCCAAACCTGCCAACAAATTTAATGTATTAGCGACTGTGAAACTATATTGGATGAAAAATTCAGGATTGCTACGAACGAACCTGAGTTTCATTATTTGACTCAAGATCCCTCTGAATAATTCTCAAGAATGTGTTACGACTGCTTCCAAAAGGGGCGAACCAGAATGTAAGGCACCGCAATGGCTCGTCGATATCAGTCGTGTTGTCGACAATTAAATCAGGGCTTTCTAGTTTGACAATATTCGGTATTTGACTGAATATATCGAAAAACACGTAGCCGGCTAAACAGATAATACGAATTAGTGAAAACTTTTGAAAGGGCCACGATGATGTCGTCATGTGTTTTGCTTGTCATGCATATGATCAAAGAAAGCCCAAGTGATAAAACTTACCACTGGCCCTATAGGTATGGTCGTCCAAGTTGGAAGGTCGACGGATATTGGTGGCCAGCTGCCAAGTTATTCGGTCCTTTGTGGCATTCAACGAGTTTGTCCATTCACACATGTTGCTGTCGAAAGTACACTCACCTATTTTTATTAAATATAGAAAATTTAAATATTTAACATAAATACAAATTTAAAAAATAGAATATCACACAATGCAAGTCACAAGTTTGCGTTAGGCAGAAAAGAAAAAATAATTTACCAGATGCAACTTTGGCGGCAGCTGGAACAACTGTAAGTAGTAAATTAGGCGTGCGTAATTTTAAAATCAGACTACGTGCACAATTTCTCATAGAGGACGTTCAAATATTATATCATCACATTATCGCAATTTTAGACTCAATTTAACCAATGTTTCATAAAAAGCAATAATGACATCACCATTTGGACAACCCCACCCTCATCACTTCCACCATCACTAGTCAGAATTCCACCGACCTCTCCCCCTGATGATGACGAAGCATTTGAGCATCCTCGTATAGTTATAATTCCATATAGTTACCAGAGCAATTGCCATCATAGAAGGTAAAGTCATCGACTGAAATCGCTCCTTGTCTGGTACTTCCCCAAGTCCCACCTATGACAATCTGCATAGCAAATACAAAAACACAATTAGTTCAAATTGGAATCTGTTAAAAAGAAGTCATCACAAATTCGCATATATATATTTAGCGTTGATTTTATTACCTGAAACTTCTCTGCCGTTTGAATTGGGGTTTGTGCAAAGAACCAGTCAGGGTATTCGTAGTTTATCAGCCGCCATACTGGCCTCAAGATGGACGACGTCCCAATGCGCAGATATATCCTCAAGGACCCTAACCCGGGACCGGATGCGTCCACAGACCTTTCGTGCATGTAGCCCCAAAACGAAAAACATTTCCCCTCTTCCGAACCCTTCAAAAGGCAAAGTGCACAATTTTTCTTTATTATACTGTGCAGCAAAAATGTGTCTGACATGTTAGGACGATGTCATACCTGCAAAGTTGGACCCACGATATACGCCTGTTCGCCACTCCTTGGGGGTATCGTACTTCTTTCCATGGTCAAGAAGAATCCTGATGCAAGTCCAGTTGAGTGGTCAGCCAAAGGTTCAGGGGGCCTATAACCAGAGTTGGGGCCTTGACCTGGCAGCAGAGGCTGTCCAGAACTTGTGCGCAACCAGTCGTATTGGTCCCCGCTACCCGCATTAATCCAACCGCACTCATCAGACTCGAAAGTACAATCACCTAATTTTTAAATTCAAAATATGTCAACAAATGATCAAACGAAAACAAGTTTGCCCATGTCCATATTGAAACTGTGCTGACCTCTTGATGGCAAAGCTGACTGAGGTGAACCTGAAAAATAGTTGTCAAACGATGTAGTTTTACTGAGCAATAGCCAATTGAATAACTTGATAATATGCACTAAATTAATTAGAAACATACTAGGACAAGGACCAGGTCCAAATGATATGTCATCAATGGCTATACTTCCCAAAGAATTTTTTCCCACAACACCCTCCATCAAGATCTGGAAAACAAACAAATATCCTTAATATCCTGAATATATTTAGAATGAAAGGACTTTTAAAATGGATATTTAAAATGAAAGGATTTATAAAATGAACGGATTTTTAAAATACATGTAGATATTTAAAATGAAACGATTTCGAAAATGGGTATTTAGAATGAAAGAAATTTTTAAATGGATATTTCAAATAAAATGATTTTGAAAATGGATAGTTAAAATGAAAAGATTAATAAATTGGTATTTAAAATGAAAAATTTTGAAAATGGGTATTTAGAATGAAAAGATTATGAAAATGGATATTTAGAATGGAAGGATTTTTTAAATGGATAAAATTGATTTGAGGGTGGTTTTTAAGGTAACACACAAAGTAAATGTATTCAAATCCAGACAGTTTTTCACCTCATAATCAGTGGGCGATGACACTGTCACTTGGGCCATGTGCCACGAATTGCCCGATTCTCCAGAAACTTCCCAAATAAGTTTCTGATTACGGTCTTCCTCTTGCAGCAGAACCTTCAATGATCCGATTCCGTTGCCGTACATGTGGGTCCAAAATTTGAAGCACACCGGACCGTCCACTACAAATGGACATTTAGCATGAACTACAAATTGATGGATAGTGAACCGGACACTTGAAATGTGAGAAAAAAAAATTACCAGTTGCGGGTAATTCCGAACTGACTAATCTCGCGACATCCCCAGGTCGTCTTGGATATGCAGAATCGATGTACATGTATCCACCTTGAAAAGGATCAATTTGACGATTAAATATGATGAAATCACTAATGATCGGAAGTTTCCTCCCCCTAGTGATTGGCAATCACCACGTACACAGCTACAAGCAGTGATTGCCTTCCTTCAGGGGCAGTGACAAAAAAGGTTTTTTTGAAGGAACCAAAAGCAGATGATTTTACCTTCCGGACCATCTCCATGGTCACGCACTGGTCCGGTCAGATGGCTAAGGCTACCTCGTCCAAGTTGCCAATCAAAATCGTCGTCATCATCCTCGTTTTTCCATTCGCAAGGAATTCCCTCGAACGTACAAAATGCTATCAACACACAAAAAGGATATTTTTTTTCAATTTAATTGTTTTAAATCGTTAGTAGGAATTTTAAGACATCGAGAAAAAAATATAAAGTGGAGCATGTTACAAAAAATCGATCTGCTATGACATTACTCCAGGGTGTTTACAAATTATTAGGGAGTTTTGCATTCAACATTACTGTATGATCACAGCTAATGTGCAAATGAATAAAAACTCTTCGACAAAAAGTCATAAAGTGAAACATGATGATGCACTCAAAGTGCTATGCTATGACATAACTATAGGGTGTTCATAAGTTTTTGTAAATTTTTGCATTCATCATTACTGTGTGATCACTGTTAATGAGCAAATGAATTAAAAACTCTTCAAATTTGTAGGCATTTAGTTCTGGATTCGTGTCTCCAGTGATTCTGCATTGTATTAAATTATTGAAGCAACTCTTCCTTACCGTCGCAGGAATCCGAATCCATGGCAAAATCATCCACTGCCACGAAGCCCTGGAACTTCCTTCTGGGGTCATTCCCAGATCGAGCGAACCCTTCGAAAATCAACTAAAGTGCAGAAAGTAAATTATCGAGTCCGTGTTTAAATAAATCAAATTATGGCCGCAGAAATATGCAATTAATTATGTATGTACCCTGTGTGGTTTCGAAAAGGTGTACAATATTTCGCCCTTCATCCACGTGCTGTTCGTTGAGTCCTTTCGCTCCCAAAGGACCGAAAAGCTGGGCAGTCTGGTGAAGAAATTAGGGTCTGAATAATCCTCTTCAGGGACGAGAAGGACCCTAAGGCGGTCCGAACTGAGCCCTCCTATATTGTACCTACATGGGAAATAAGATGGTTATGTCTCTGCTCTTGTATCGACAATTTGGCAAGAATTTTGTCAGAAATTTTGTTAAAAATGGATCAGCTAATTTTCAAAAATGACCTACCAAAATGTGAAGCATCGTCCGCTAGGGTGTGTGTTGGGCAATTTCGGACTTTCCAGAGAAGCCCTCTGGATTTCCATCGTTGTTCCTAATACCCCCGCCGAGGTGTCTATAAAGGCATAACCACCTGATTTTTGACCGTTGCTGTCCGTCACTGGACCACCACTCATGAAGGCCGTTTCACCAAAGCCAAAGGACCACTTGATGGACGACTGCGAAGCAAACTTCCAGTCGCACAATGTTTGTTGATTAGACACGTTGAAGAAGCATTCACCAGGTTCTGTCATAGATCACGAGAATGTGGTAATGTTGTTAGGTGCATACAACTGCATACTGTAGGTTGGATTGTGTAAAATGTAAACGGATCTTACCTTCAGTGGTGTTTTTCACTGGAAGACGAATGAAGAATTCCTTGGGGTCGCCTGGCCGTTTTTTCAGGCTTTTCACGTCATCGTCTTGAACCAGCTCAGCAGTTTCAAACTAGTGTGGAGATAGATCATATCAGAACACGTTCAAATAATATGCCATCACATTTTCGTGATTACCAGAACACCCATCAGTCACAATTTTCAAACCCACCAGGATGACTGAAATAATTTCAAAGTGAAAAAATATCGCGTCGAAATTTGAGCATAAATGATAGATTTCGAATGTTTTATGAAACAGACATCTTAATTTGCGACCCACTTCCCCTGAGATGCCGTCGTAATAATTGAACGCCCAATTTAACCGAACGCCATTTACGTGTTCTTGAAAGCAAGTCCATAATTTTTCATTCTTTTGCAATTCTCCATAATTAATTTACGGAAACAATCTCAAAATAATTCCATATCGTATATAGAGAAATAAAGGATAATTCGGATCCAACTTCAAGAATTAAATTGGACCTCAAATTGCCTCAATAAGGGCTTGTACAGGGTGCGGCTGAAGTGATAAGACGATTTTAATTTGCCGCTGCTTTAATATTTTACTAGGTGCTTAGTCAAGCCAGATATTGATGTGTAGAGGGGTTCATAGCATTTAGTTGACGTGTGAGGTTAGATCACTGGATACTCAAGGATAGCAGTGAAAATGCTATAGGTCAATCCTTTACATAGACTTGCTATCAATGGCATGATTTGTAAGGTGCAAATTTACACTTTGGTGGCCCAAATTGAGTTGTAAGGTGCACATTTACACTTTTGTGACCTAAATTCACACTTTATCTTCGCGTAATTACTTTTGAGCGTCGATTCCTCAAATTTAATATTGCAAATCCAGCGTTACCAAACCTGACCATTAGCATTTTTGAAAAACAGCAGGTACCATGACTCCTTATGCTCTAACATCACGTGATTTAAGTAAATGCTAAGAAACCCTCCACACATTGGTGTATTTGGCCACCAACTACTAAAATGTTAACGTTGCACCAATTTACAAATGTACATGCAACGTCTAACCAATTCGGCCGCACCCTGAACATCATATCAGCAATTCATTACATGGAGAAGATCCCCCTCTACACAACATATGTTAAATGGAAAACACATTTTCTCTGCATGTGCATACCGTGCATGATATCCCTTTGAAACTAGATTTTATGGATTGCAGTTATCATTCCTGGTGACCAAATCCAATCATATTCATAATTGTATAATGATAAAACTTAATGACTTTGGAATGATTGGAATCCGCCAGCAAATGATATGAGCCATCCATAAAATCAAGTTTCAAATGGATATGTTTTGCATTTGCAGAGAAAATGTGTCCGCCACCTTAGCCAAAGAATAAACTGAGAATGTGCGTGGGGACATCACATGGCTTGTTCAATTACTTTATCCTCGAGAGCTTCGTTGAAGGCTTTGAGGCGGTCTTCATGGGCCTCCCTTTGGTCCTCCAGAATGTCGTCCCTGCTCTCGAAGTCGTCCTCTGGGATCCCCTGGAGAACAGGATGAGGGACCCTGGAGGTCAGAGTTGCCCTGGTGGACGAAAACGACGGCAGCCTGGCTCGCTTGCTGGACACTATGTTGATCTCATTGGGCAGGCGGTTGAGCAGAGGGGCCCTGGGCGGCTCCAGAGGCGTCGTGGAAGGCTCATCGGTCCCAGTGACCCCAGCAGGGGTCGCAGTGGCCAGCTCCTCAGTGGTGCTGGTGTTGGTGATCGCATTCTCCAGATGCTCGCTGACGATGGCCATGGCAGTGCTGATGGCCTTGACCAGAGACGCCACGGTGAGGGTCTCGTTGGTGGCTGGCACTGATGTGATGTTGAGCAACTCTGCCATGGGCGACACTGGGGCACTTTTGGTTGTTTGCTCTTCCGTCGTTTCGGGGTGTGCTGTCGTTGTCTTTGTTGTTTTTGGGTGCGTCGTGGGTTGGGCACTGGAGATGGCAGTGGTGGTTGCAGGTGGCGCTGGGGTGGTTAGGGCCGCTAGGGATGCTTGGGTGATGGCGATGATCTCTTCCATGATGTCTTTTGGGTTCTGGAGGGTGGAGGGCACGGGCACCAGGGGATGGGCGTGGGAGGAATCGTTGCAACTGGACGGATGGACTCTCGATGGATCTTCCGGTGCTGCTTGCAGCTGGGCCCGTTGCTTCAGGAGGGGCCTGGAGGCCTCGAATTGCGGCGCCGTCGGTTTTCCAAGGGGACGCCAACTCTGGAAGTCGTCTTCAGAGTTGCCCAAGTGGGTGGAGGACTCGTGGTGGACGATCTTCTCCGACTTGTCGGCCTCGTTGGTGGACTTGCCGGTGGAGGCCTCCTCGAATTCGGTCAACATCTGGATGAGGCGACTGGTCAGCTCCTTGCTGGGGGACGGGGGGGAGGACGAGGAGAAGGAGGGCGCCTGGGGCCGGGGCCGGGGCCGGGGAGGGGGCGCTGGAGTGGCCAACTCTGGCTCGGTGTCGTTGCCGTGCAAATTGTCCCTCTTCAGGCGGGATTCGTCGGCCACAACACTGGCCATCGTGGTCCAGAAGCGCTTGGCGAAAGACGTCAAGGAATTCAGGGAGAGCTGGGAGCTGGGGCTGTCCTCCACCTCGTGGCACAACACGTACCCCACGCAGAGGCACAGGAAGAGTGACCGGAAATACCGCGGTTCCATCTTTGTGAATACAGGTATCTGAAAGGGAAAATGCAACGCTTGAATTTTTGACTCATTCAATTAAATTTCATACACATACAGCTCGTGCACTGTCTGAATTGTATACATGTAAAGTGTCTTAATTTTGCAAAGGCATCTTAATTTCAGATTTTTTTCAATATAAAGTCCTTTAAAGTGCTGACTTCGTACACCATGCCAATTCAAAGACATTTAAAACATCTAAATGCTTTTGCATGTCT
>JAQFYZ010000836.1:0-32154 GCA_034695085.1 Cylindroiulus punctatus
AATGGGCGGAGCCTTGCCGCGCATGCGCGTGAAAGGCTTTGCTGCACTATTCTATGGCTGCAGGATTCTACCCGACAACGATATTCAGTACCGTAGTTTGACAGAAAATTAGGTGCAACTTTCTTAGTGCATTTACACCCCAAACCTATGTCCGACATGTCTACATTCATTGTTGACTGAATTACAATACAAGAAACGCTACATAGTTTTTGAAAACATGCTAATATTTACCTAGTTTCTATTTTAACGAAAGGAGGCTGCCAAGAGGCATCAGGAATACCCGCCATCTTTTTCCAAAAAATTCCAAGCAATGCTACCAGCTAGGAGCTAGCGTTGTCCATCACTCTAGACTCCAGTAAGTCCCTAGTAGGTGTAGCATTGGAAGTGACGTGTAAATTGGCGCGAAATTTAAAATATTTTAACTTACAAACACGACGTAACCAGAAATCGTTACTGGCAATTGTCGGTTTAAATAATCTTTAATTGTCAAATAAGTTTATAAAACAGTGAACCTTAACATGCGCACTGGTTTAACATTCAAAATAAAATCACAGAAATTTAAAGGCAAAGGATCACTATCAAATATTTGAATTCATGGCACTGAAGCCCATATCAAACAAATTAATTTGACCTATATATGAGCGATTAGCATAAACTGCTACTAAAACCTCAAACCCGTGTAATTAATGAAAGCTAAGGTAGCTGCCAATTGAAACCTATTATTTTAGGACAGAAGATCGTAGACGTGTTGCTAATGTTTTGGATGTTGGCAATATCGTTTTCTTAGGACTACCACAACTAATTGAGCAGCGTCTCTTGAGCGGTAGCACGTTTTTCTTGGGGATATCACCTGATGTTGAATTGCTTCGTGTCAATGGAGTTGAATGAGGTGCTTTGTGAGGGGTCATACGCGTAGTGGGAATTGCCGAACGATTCCCGGTGTTGGGTTCAGCAAATGATCGATAATTTTCAGGCACAAAAGGCTGAATAGGCGTTGAGGCTGCTGCAACAGATCTTCTGCAATTTTAAAGACATCAGTTGAATTTATAAATAAGCTTATGGTATTTTGACAGACTTCAATCTCAAATCACCCATGGATGGTTTTACCTTCCAACAAACTTTGAATTGGTTTTAGTCGATGTGGGTGGGCATGTTGGTCTATCAGGCGTCCGGCTACGGATGGAAGGTTTTGAAGCAGAGTATGATGAAGACATTATGGTAGACTGACGTCGGGTTCGCAATGATGCTGAACCAAAAGAGGAGCTGCGGGCAACTGTGGCATTGTGCTTGTCAATAGTGGATCGGTCTGTTGAAACATTGGAAATCCAAGAAATTCAAATTGTTAACAACTGTAAAAAGCAGAACGATTTCAATTCCACCATTCAATAATGATTTCTAATTACTGCTATTTAATGGTGTATAGACGCTTGAACCAGGTTTGGATTTTGGTTGTGGAGTCTCCCTGATTGCTGGGTGAAGTGAATCATTAGAGATGAACCTTGAATACATTTAAAATTGGTTTTTGAGAACTTAATTTTCAAAGCTACTTTTAATTGTTTTAAATACACTATTTTAGCGAAAGTAAAAAATTCTGAATTCGTGCCAAATACAAAGTAATTACTTTTGTTGTTTTGCAAACTGTTTAGTTGGGGAACATTTCTTTGCCTTTATAGGCCCAGACAGCTTTGAAGATGATGTCACAGCAGCCAATGCTTTGTTTCTATTCTTCCTTAATGTCGCTGATATAGTTTCTGAAGTAAATTCTTTCTCCTTAACTTTAGTTTTTAAAATGGGTTGCACTCTTGCTTCTGGTTTAGCCATCAAAGCTGTTCGAAATGAAATTGGATTTCCTGATTCTGGGTCTGGCCTTTTATTTTCAATTCCAGCTAAAACGATCCAAAATATGCCATTTAATTTAACAAATTCAAACACAACAATCATTAGAGTACAATAAATTTACCTTTCGAACTCATATCAAAGTCAAAGAGACTGTCCAGATGTTTGTTTGGATTTGAAGCTATGTTGGTATGAAGATTCCTATAATATTAACTTTCCCATTAACCTTGCCAAGGGCGCCCCTGCCTGAAAATAGTGAAGCTGACTTACTTTTCAAGTAAAGGTGATGTGAATAGACTTCCAAATGGTTTTTCAGGAGAAGTTCCACGGCTTAAATTTTCTAGGTGCATAGCAATGCTAGTTGCTTCTTTGAAAACTTCTACTCTTTGTCCAATGCTTAAATCATCCTTCGACAGCTAAATTAAAATCAGATAACATTTGTTTGTTCCAAATTTTTAAAAATTAGTCATCTTTTTTACCTTAACAGATCGCCTTGTTGTCTTTTTGGGCATCTCTGGACTCCATATTATAGGCCGAAGATCATCAACAGAATGACTGAATAAAAACAAGTTTCTCAGAACATAGTCATAATAGACATAATGTCAACTTATTCAGAAACAATTGTACAATAATGCATTCGTTAAGAGGATTAAAGTCAATATCATTAGCATGGGAACAACTGCGGTGTCATTTATGCTACAAAGTCGGGATATAAGAAGACAGCATGAATGCTATCAGTAAGTGAAGTAGGAAAGCGCTGATGTTATTTGCTATACAATTATAACATGTGTCGATTTTCTACGATGCATTTTTATTAAAATATCAGGTTTTAGTGTAATGCCACCAAAAATTCCGACTACACGCACTCATGACAGTACTGCATGGGTAAATCTGCTAAATTGCTTTCTGATAATGTGCAGTGCATGAAGACAAAGTAATACCTGGAAGACTGCACACTGCATGCACTCAAATCGTTCAATGTTTCATTTTCAATAAAATCGCAATCTGAAAATCAGAAATTTCTAATTAATGTTGGAGGTGACAGGTGTCAGTATAGAAAAAGAGCTCTGCAGTGGAACCATAGGCGAGAGAAGAAGATCAGTGCTAATAAAACGTAAACAACTTACCAAATTCGTTTGAAACATTGGAATGTTCCTCTTCTTTAGACGCTGACTCAAACTGATAGGCACCGTTTGCACAATCAGTAAATTCCTTCGAGTCAACAGGCGCTGAATTCCAAATATTTGAAGACTGTGCAAGTATGGGCGATAATTGAATCGGCTCGCTAAAATCCAACAAAATACCCGTGGGGCATTCTACAAAAATAGGTTTGAAATTGGATCCAAATTACAAGTGCAATAACGCAAAAGTTCAATACACAACCAAGGCAAGTTAGGCCTACCTTCAGCCATTTGAAATTCACTCGCAGATGAACGATCAAATTCGGTTGAAGGGTTGCTGTACCAAATCCTGCTACCACCCTTGTCGAATACAAATAAAATGATGACCTCTTCTATCACTTCAAACGCAAAATGTGAACTACCAAATGCAATTTCTCGCCAAAACCCACTCAAATTTTCCACCATTTATACAACTTTTAATCCACTAGGGGGCAACACAGTCGCAGGCATCAGTCGAGGCTGTCGTCTGCTATACGGGCGAAGATGGTTGATTTTGTTGAAGAAATTTTGCGGTACGGTTTATTTTTTGGTGCAATTTTCCAGTTGGTTTGCATTGCAGCCGTCATATTTGTGCCATCCAAGGAAGATGGGAAGGTAAAAACAGTTTTTGACTATCTCAACATTCGAGTTTGTAATACAAATTGCTAGCTGGCCAATGTCCAATATTATTATCCAAGTGTCAAATGAGCTTCAGCATGTATTTTCTTTGGATTGTCAGGATTTTAACGATTCCAGTGATGACGAAACCTCAATTGAAGGCAGTCCACACATAAATCCATATCGCCAACACAGTCATTCGCACAGAAGAAATAAGCAAGAGAAGAAAAAGCGACGCTAGTCGTACATAATAACTGTCATGGCGCGTGCTAGACGTATATACCGGGTGTCAAATCTGGCTGAATAATTGTAACTCTGCTCTCGTTCTTCTGAAAAACAAAGTTTAATCGTATTTGTCATCTAGAAATCTTTGATGTCTAGTGCTTCTTTAAATCAAGGCAACGATAAAAAATCGACTTTCTGTAAATAAAACATGTTCTTTTGATAATAATAAATATTGCGGAATCTGTATTCACAGTGCCAGTACATATGATGATAAATCGACGCTGGTCCCTCCATCTACACATGAAGCAGAAAGAGTTTCTAATCACGGTTTACATTTTTCTTCACCATCATTGACTTAAATGCTTCATCCGATAAGAGCTGGCTCAACTTAATGACACAATCTACTTGTGGCTTATAATTCGCTTCGGCATTAGGATCGTCTTCATCCGCTGAAAAAATTGTTTTGAAATTTCATTATTGCTCAGTACTTAATGAATACAGCATAACTTCTATCGATTGGACAGAACGTTATCGGAAGTGTTTGAAAAGCAAAACTGATATTGAGCTGTATTTACTCACCAATAATGATTGAAACTCGGGGTGAAAACAACGATGCTTCATGACTGCGTTTCAGCATTATTTTATCTACACATCTAGCTTCTTTCAAAATCTGCAATTGATCCAGAAAATGTTGATTAGAAATTGGGGGCAAGTCCAACCATTTGAAACTCACTTAAAAACGATAATTACTCACTTCCAGCAATTCCAAGAGTTGAACTGGAGTCAACGCAGTTGCGTATTTCTGGCATAAATCCTTGAAGGTCACACCTGGCCTTGACATGATTTCCATTAATATACCATAAAGCTGGGTGCGGAGTGACTGCATATTCGGAGCACCGTCGGGCTTCCTCCAAGGACGACCAATAAATCGAATTGGTTCCTTAGCCCTAAATATAAATAAAAATGTAATGAACGAATAGGTGCGATTGATAACAATACATCCGCCTGTAGTTTGTAGTTTTATGCTCAAACTAGAACTGACAATTTAAGGATAATGAGGTTGAGACTAGGCTTCCAAAACTAAAAATATGGACTAGCACATACTTTTTAAATCTTGAATCAAAATTCTCCAAAGTCTTATATCAATAAAATCAAACACCACCTACGTATCATTAAAGTCTGGCGGAGGAATCCCTTTCACGTGCGACATCGGTTGATTTTTAGATGAGCTAACCACTGACTGGACCCTGGTAGGTTCTTGCGCATTATCACTTCCTTTCACTATGTCTACAGTCTCTGAGCTGACGGGTTTGCCAACCTCTTGAACAGTGATATCCACTTGGTCACCCGCATTTGCAATAGCTTCTTTATCTGCCACGTGGATAAAGTTCTCGGATTTTATTTTGTAGGTGTGTATCAACCATGCTTTGGCCCTGCACAAAGCCACCAAGCGCGTTTTGACTCCTCCAACAGAGACTATTAGGTTGCAGCTGTTCATGAGATCGAGATGCACCATAAGCGGTAGCATGCGGCTTTGCCCATTGAACCATTCCTTCAAGTCAGTAATCCTTTGTCCCATCTCGTTGCGCTGAAAGATTTGAAAATAAATTTCTTCCATTTCCTGGATGACCTCTTCATTATGACCACTGACGCGATAGTGCTCCTTTACGTTATCCAATGAAGCATCATTCATGGGCAAATATCTAAAATAAGAAAATATATATATTTACAATGAAAATAAAAAATTAATTTCTGATTAAGCTGCCCCTTGCCCCTTAATCGCTAGGCAATCACTGCCAGCCTACTAGCTATGAGGGGAAACCCTTCCACCACAATTGTGCAGTTTACCATATACATGTATTTAAATTTTCTACTATTCGGATTAACATTCGATCTGGTTTAACTGAAATGCATTGCTTAAAGATAAAGGAAAAAGATGGTGGATAACAAGTTGCAAATGTGTTAAGGTTCAAACTACTTACGCATTAACTTTTCTTAAAATGTACTGAATTTCTTCTGTTGTATACGGGTATGAATCCTGAAGAGGTGCTGCTAAATTGTTCAAGCGACACACGATTGTGCAAGGCTTAATCACAAGATAGTCGTGCAAATGCTGGGAGTTCTCGATCAGCGGTTCTGTCACCTCCTTTCGGAACATGTAGAGGGCAAAACGGGAAGCCCGGATCAAAGGAGGTCTGTTTATTTTTGTGTTACTGCCATCGACCTCCAGAAAGCACTGTGTCAACTCCTCGATATTGCCAGTAGGACTTTGCATGGAATCCCTTGCATTATTATCCAATGGGATTCGCTTTGCAGGCTGCTGAGAAGAATCCGCAGAAAGTGCATTTCCCTCTAGTTGTTTCTTTTGAATTCGTTCAGCCCAAAGAGAAACTGAGTTCGCTTGTTTATTCTTCATTTTGCTCTCCCATTCCTGCATCTTTTTAAGGAAAGTCTTACCATGACGATCAACTTCCTTCAAATTTAAAACTACGACTTCATCTGGAATAGTTATTTCAAATTGTATCTGTGAAATAAAAACGAAATTCATTCAACGATTTATTATTTTTTATATAAATTAAGTAAATAAGAAACTATTTCGTGCATATGTTTACGGAAATTTAGAAAAAAAATGTGTTACCCTTTTGGTTACCGCTAGCGATATCACAGTTGCAGGATATCCTCCTTCCTGATCTACAACAATGGTCACCCCATGACCACCATTCATTGAATCATGAAGCAAGTCTCTCGTCATTTCATAGGATTCGGGAAAAATGTGTTCTCTAAATCGGCTTAAAAACAAATAATCGTACCTAAGTGAGGAACCAAAAGACAAGAATTAACATTTTCATTCATCCCATGAATATTCAGAAAAAGCACTTGCCATTGAAACAGATAATTACTTGATAGACAGCTGATATGGCAGCATAATAAGCAACATTCGCCTTTTGGCTCCTCGCCCAAAGTTTTTTCGTTTGCTCAGAATTTGAGCTGAACGAAGTTTGGCTAGAGCTGAGAGCAAAAGTGATTCTGGATACTGTTGGTAAATCTGGTAGAGATAGTATGTCCAGTTGGTGCCATCACTAACTGTTGCAACGGAACTCTGCGAACAAAACACACAGACATACTTCAATGTTACCAAATATAGTGGGCTGTTTTGCTGTGAAATAAAACAATGCTACCAACCAATATCAAAGTGGAAACTACGTTGAAATGAATGTCCACCACATTTTTAACGTCATTCTGGCTGATACCACTATCAGCGAAGTCTTTAGCACCCGCGATATAGAATTGACTATGAAATTTGTCTGACGTGAGAATGAAAGTAAAATAAAATTATCAAGCCACTGAAACCACTGTGGTTAGAATTCTGCAGCACAACTTAAAAAAGTTCGACTTATTACCCATAGTGTCAGGAAAATCGTCTCTGTTGCTTTGCACGTTCTTCGTAGGATTCTTGAATTTGATGAGAAGTTTGTCCATTATTTCCTCAAAGCGACTTATCCATTCTGCTTCATTCGTTTTTGGCACATAAGGCTGATTGCATAATTCCAAAATATCCTGCAATGTGCAAAATAAAATTTTCGGGGGTTAAAACCCTTTAGATAGTCGGTAATCCCAAAGTACAAATACTACATTTTTCTGAGGGTTAACCAATTCCTAGTTGTAAATCTCCAAACAAAAATAGAGTTAACTAGAAACCAAGCTATCACAGTTTCTCAAATAATGCATGATATTTTAATTTTAATAAACTCAATAAAGTCGCTTCAATACCTTGTCTTGTAACGATTCCCCCACAAAAACTGAAACGTTGAAAGCAGTTTGTGAGTTTTTGAGCATGTAATGAAGGCGCCTCTGACAGGCTCTTGATGTCTTATCTCTGCTAGCCTTAAATGAAAAATAAATGATACGAATAGATGTAAAAAATTAAAACTATTGAAAAAAGCTGCACACTCAATTTGTATACCTCCACGTGTTTCTGCAAATAATCCCGAACAGCAGTGAATGGAACGATCAAATACTTGGCATTCATTTGAAACAAATTTGAAGCTACTTTGCATAGAAGAAGCTGAAAATATAGCCAAAAATTAAGACTAAAAAAGGAATGATAACAATAAAGCAATAAAGTGGCTTAGGTAATAACCATGCTATCTTCCTTGGACGACCATCCAACCCTTTGCTTGCGAACAAGCAGCAGAGCGGCTTTATCTTTTTCATCATAATAGGGCTTTCGGACGCGTTGATATTTCCTCTTTAAAGTTCGGACCTTCAGATCAAGCCTTTTAGATTTTGGTTTACCAGACTCTTGAGAGTAAATTATGTAAAAGTAAAGAAAAGAATTGAGCAACTAATACTTAAACTAGTATAAAATAATATTTGAAATGCAGCAATCAAGTCGCCCAAATAACAGTATACTACCATTCTCAGCATTATGTCCTGTTTTAAGAGATGATTGGGAATTATCATCACTCGGTTTTCCACGTTGGTCTGTTGTCAAGGCGTTGAGTTGTGTGCTGATTGCAAGTCGAGTCAGTCGTTTTTTGGTACCTGGAAGACCACTTTCACTTTGTTCTACAATGAAATACACATACAATTATGAATGATTTGAACATTCTCCCAGTAAACAAACTCGCACAACAAGCATACCTGATCTACCCGTCAAAGTGACCATGAATGACGTTGGTTTAAGAGAAGAGGAATCACCCACATCCACAGGATATGTTAAACTCTTTGATGAACAGAAAGGATGTGCCATGTTGGTTTTGGATGCTGTAGATGATACAGATACCCAAGACCAATTGCGCTTTAAATGTCTACAAATGAAAGATGGAACAATTGTTAGGGCAACTTATGCAAGTTGGTACCTACTATAACAATTACATTTTTTAACCACCACAACCAGTGAATCTGATAGAAACTCTGCTCATGCACAGAATAACCTAAAAAAACATTTTAACATACATGTACTGTCAGTAAATATATGATGTGTCCTTACGAGAAAAAGGCAGAGTCCAGTCCTCCTGCACCCAATCCATCTCCAGGGATGTTCCAATCATCATTTATCTCCTCATCTTTTTTGGATGCAGCCGCTTCTATCAGCGGAGCTTTCTTGAATATGGTTTCAAATGTGAGTGGTTTTCCCTGATCGTGACTATACGATCCGAGAGGTGTGCTCATGCAAACAGTTTCCAAATCCATCCAAAAACTATGCAAGTCATTCAGGGTCTGCAAGTAATAGTCTCTCACAGGATATTCTTTGTCTGCTGAGATCTTGTGGTAGCCAGGATTGGATATAGTTGTATCAACAACACGGGCCTTCAGATGAACATACATGAAAACCTAAACAAATGATTTAATATACACGAAGTTATAGGACTAACAAGCAACCTGAGTTGCTAAATTTATCAGTCTAATAAGAAAATGTCTGCTACATACCTGATCTTTATCTTTGAGTTCCCTTTGACTGAAGGACAACAATCCCATGTAGGCAAGTTTGGTGGCAACATCGTGGGAAGAAAAAATGTATTTACGAGCATAGAGGAGGTAACAGCGGATATGCTGAGGAAGTCGGCTTATTGGTATATGACACTTTATGGGATCATTCAAATATTCATGAATTCCATCAATCTGAAATATATTCATGGGTATGAAGCAAAGAAAAATCAAGTAATGGAGCTATTTCGATATGTAATTGCAACGCTTGTTTGTCAATCGTTTCTAAATTTGCAAACAACATAATGACCGTACTTTTTATGATGAACCATTTACTGTATTATAATTACATTTTTTGCTTGGCGCCAGGTATTTATGGAGTGAATCATTTAACATTTAACATGGAGAGGTATAGAGTGCATTAATTAACAAAACTGCCACTTTTTCACTCTTAGGTTTTACTAATTCGTGCCCTCTACCCCTTCATGTTAAATGATTTCACTCAATAAACACCTTTTGTGGCACAGGTAATGAAATTATAACATAGAGTTGGCCATAAAATATGTGGCGCTATTTCCACATCAAGAGGTAATGCAATATTTTAGAAAAGCAGTATAGTTTATTTACCTTGAAATTGTAATTGACCATTTTGACGAGTAAAGAGAGCGGCATACGCAGCAAGACATCACTGAAGAGACACCAGCCAGTGCGCCACCCTGAAACAAAATTAAGTCATACATAAGCAAAATTCAAATTCGTCTCTAAACTAGTCTGATTACAATTCTTCGCACAACTTCCTAATCATAATCTGATTATGAAGATTAAAAGCACATATGCATTTTCACAGTCTGAATCGTTAGTAATCCTTACCTTAAAAAGTCAAAATGAAGAATTTAATGTAAGTTACAACGGAATGATGGAAACTGAGTCAAACTGGCATACCTTGATATGCTGGAAGAGGCGGAACGAACATCTTCCAAGAAATGTCTTTGTGATAAACCTTAGGCCAAGCAAAACTTTGCTTTATTTCTGCTTGTTTCACTTCAAAGGGGACTGGCAGATCTTCTTGGCCTTCATATGCATAAACCAAGTAAAAGAGGAATTCATGGAACCCCTTAAAACGTATAAATTTTGGTTCATGCCCATAAAGACGACCAATTTTCTAGAAAATAATAGCAATGCCACGGCAAATGAACACAACATCGATAAAACGGGAGCTTACAGAGATAAAATCAGACTTAAAGAGAGGAAATGAAGAAAAGCCAGCGTACACAATTGAATTCAAGAAGTGACCGATTCAATTCATTGTCATACAGATTCCGCAACTCCAGGACGCTCATTCGAATGGGATTGTCGATATCATCAGCTGTCGCCACTTTATCCTTAGGATTATTTAGTTTTTTCGCCTTTTTCGTCTCACGAAACTATTTTAGATAAAATGATTAGAAATTTTAAATTAATTCAGTGATGATTAGCAACATAATCAATACTTACCATTGCCTTGGAAGCCTCATCAGTGATTGCCATATGCTTGAATTTCGCCTGTTCCAGTGCACTGAGAATCAAAGGATCATTGTTTGACAATGAAGGATCGCATACTATATGAATCTGAAATGTAATAAATACATTAAAGCACACTTTCTAAGTTAAGTTATTTAGTAAAACCAAATATGACAAATTTAATTAACACGCGTTTGGTTCCTATTGTAGGACTGCTGTTCTGATGAGGAATTCTGTATGCCCTCCCAATCCCACCTCAAAGGGCACATTTCCTTGTATATTCTAAAAATGTACATTTCCCTTTTTCTTTCCAACATTAACAAAAATGTAAAAACATAAATACATCTGTGTGAATGAGTTTCAGATTTACTAAAATAATATGATGTTCCGGCTTACCCTCTTTTCTTTTCCACCATGTCTGAATATTGAATGAACGTATTTCAGATATCCTTCTTTGGCCAATCGTTTAACGAGACGAAAAATTGACTTCCTGTCCACTTTAGTTCCTTCATCTGCTTCAGAATTCATTATTAACTAAAACAATGAAAAGATCTTGGTAGGCTATGTAGAGCGAGTCATTATGGAGCATCATTATATACACTCACCTTTTGAAGCGTGACCTGATTGGTTATCACTTTGGCCTCACGCACGGCTTGTAAGATTAGGTTGGCTCGTTTAACCACTCGAGTTGTGAGATTCAAATCTGAAAAATTCCACACAAATATCAATTACAATTCTGTTACACAGAACAAAAACACTAGTGTCTAGCAGATCTGCAAACAAAAAGCTCTCTGTCGACCTTCATCTTGGTTCACTGATGTGCATATTTTCTGAATGTCTCCCAACAATGTGCCAGGTCCTTGTTTAATTCCTGAAGTTTCTGCTTCTTCTGTTGTGACAAATTCCAATTTGTCAACGAATTCCGTAATTGGGAGAAAAACGCCCTCAGACTTTGCCACCTCACTCCCAACTACAACACGCAACGGCTGAACCATAGCCTCAGATGATCCTATCAAATCAAAAATACACATCAAATTTAAAGCAAAATGTATAATTGCCTAACAAGTAGCTGCATATCTCCTTGTGTCAACTTGTTAACTAAAAACTGACAAACTTTGGTATAACCCCATGCTTCAAATGTGCACAAAATATATACATTATATTGCAACTCAACTTGTTTAGTATGCAAGATGACAAGACTGAAAAAGCAGGTTCTGATACTTTTGGTACACAAAACACCAAAACAAGAAATTCATGCCTTTTTGGCCCTAAAAGCCAGGCATAATTTCAAATTTTAAAAAGTCCAATGGTGCATTTGAATGAAGTTTGTTTTAGAACATTTTTACATTTTTACAACTTAGTGCATATATGATAGGTACAACAACTTACCTTTAGTAAATTCTAGCATTTTCTGGCATTCCTTGTACAGCTCTTGATGTTCTTGGCTAGTGCTCATGTAACGCTTTGCAATATACCTTAAAAATAAGAAATTTGGCATTTTACTTTATATCGATGCTAAATTAAATAATATAATAATTTAAAAATTATTCTTGCATGATAGTCATTATATCTCAAACTGAACACTGTAAACTAAATATATAATGCTTATTTAGATAAAAATTGCTGATTATACATAGGCCTACATACTTGGTAACACGTTGTCTTCCTGAATCTTTCATTATGGCTGAAACCACGTTGAGCCTTTTGAGATTGCGGCATAGTGCACGGGTTTCTAATCGAGGCACTCCTATAAGCACTCCGAGTTTCTGAATGCTGGCGCCTTCGGGGCCCATTTTCTCCACCAGTTTATATGCTTGGTGTAGCAGAGGGCGATCGATGACCTGATTTTGTGGATTAGGGATGCCTAGAATGAAATGCAAGGGAAATTGCGATAAATAAATTTCTAACAATTAAACGGAATTTTTAAACCCTTCCAAGCAAATTTTAACCCACAAAACAACTGCAAATGTCTTACCATATCTCCTTAAAGTAGCTTTAGCTCCACGATCTAGCTGCACATTTCTGTCACTTTCTTCCATTTCCAAGCCATCTTCTTCTTCTATTGGTTCATCCTCTTCATCTGCACCCTCATCATCAGATCCTACTCTTTTGACACCTTTCTTTGTTCCTTCTTTGCCGCCTTCTGCTTCTTCCTCAAATAACACTTTCTCCAGATTTTCAGGATCCACACTGTCTTTCAATCGCAGCCACCGAACCATTTTCAAGGCTTTATTATTGAAATATTTTTGCTCATCAGTAGCATTTGGATTAACATCGCGTACAGCAACCTAAAAGATTGTCTTCATTAATAACAATTAACTTACAGTTGATATTAATTACAATATATTTTTACATAAAAGTAACATAGGCATGTAGGCTACTTTACATTTCCACTACATACCCGCTTGGATTCTGTCAATTTCACAAAGCATTTCTTGAGTGTGTGCTTCAGTGTGTTTTGCTTTAAACCCTGTAAGAAGATTGAATCAAAGTTTTATTTCAAAATTACTTAAAATGGCCTTGTGAAAAAAAATGCACACTAATGCTACCATATGAGCACGAATTGACTCCAAACTACTGGCGTGATCTGGTTTTGATTGGAGAAATCGGCACATTTCTTGTAGCATTAAAATCACTTTAGATTTACGTTCAACATAAAAGCGAGTCAAGTGCAGTAGCATTCCACTACGTAATTGTCCATTACTAGCTTTCTGATAGTGAAGCTAAAAAGACAAACATCTAATTATTATGTATATCTGAGATTGACAAATTTCACAGACAGTGAGCAGATATATTACCTGTTTAATAATAAGTCCTAATTTTAGAAGCAATTTGCGGTGGTAAAAAAGTGTTTTGGCGGATGAATGAAGCCCAGCCAAGCTGTGCCTTCCCTGAGTTACTTCGCCAAGGTAACGAGATCTGTGATACAAAGCCCAAGTATGACATTCGACATATTTTCAGAAGAAAATGTCCCATCAACACATTTAAAACTTGCAGGATATGTACCTTCCAATGCGTTCCAACATTGCGTATTGAATCTCATTGAGGCGAACTAGAGGATCTACTTCACAACCCAAAAGAGCACGTTGTCGGCATTCCACGGTAGCGACCAACACTAATCTCTCACCCCATCTAGTATAAAACATAGGCGTCTGATTGAAATGGCTGCCTTTTGTAGTGACATAGCCCATGCTTAATAGATGCACTGCTTACGTTTCCATCACCTGACTTAGAGACATAAGTAATTCGCTGTTATCAGTTGACCTTATCTCAGAAGTCACATTCGTTCTGGTGTAGTAGGTCGCACACGAACCGAAATTGTTTGGATCTTTGGTTATGCAAATTGGATAAATCTCTATGTAATTTTCCCCCTAAAAATAAAACCATTTCAGAGCGATTTCAACACTTCCAACCAAACATTACAAATATGTTATGCTTACAGGTTCATTTATAAGCCCCGTTTCTGTATCCACATTGGTAAATCTATTGTAAATTACTAGAGGGGGTCTTGGCTCTAGTAGCACGAACCCTTCCACATCTGGTTGCAAAGCACAGATCTCCCAAAGGAAATTCTTTGCTGGGTCGTCCAATACCATGGCAAAATTTGGTCTGTTCTGCAGACGTGTCCATAAAGCTGAAAGAGTTATACCTGAAAAAAGGATGCACAAATTGAATGTTCATGCTAACAGGTGAAAAGCCAAGGCTTCGATATCTACTAGATAGGTTATGGACAATAACAATTCATGAAAATAAATCACAAATCCATCACTGCCATCAGAGCAAGTTTATAAATTCTACAGTGTACATTTCAATTACCATCAAGTCCTTCTAAAGCAATTTCGTCGACGCACAACCCGATGTAATCCACATCAATACATTCATCCATTATTGACTGTAAATATTCTGTGAAGGAAATATATGTAACTGATTTTCGTTCGTAAAACTCGTAAGCTAAATGCAGAGAATTTCAATTGTAAAATACCGGTGTATACATTCTACATGTGCGTGACAGCTATAGAGGCCTACAGTGTAGTACAATCATGTATGGTGATTTCAGCATACCTACAAAAATTGGTGTTCCATTTGTGAACCTCGCGATTAGTAGACTGGATCATGCACAGTAAACCACCATGTGTTACTCGTATTTGTAGCAGCCGAACCCTGACTGATCCTAATTTTATAGCTAGGTAATTCGGGGGATAACCCTAACCAAGCAGCACGCAGCTTTGGAAAAAAAAATACATGTACATTCGCGCGCAAAAAAAAGCGCGACTTTTCAATTTATCCAAATCGTGAACTTTTGAATGGAGAAAATAAATTATCTGTTTTGAGGTCTCCTGAAGGTTTTTAAAATTCAACTTTCAAAATTCAAACTATTGCCTGACATTACTATTTTTTTATAGCTTACGAGACAAATTTTGCATTACCTTGATGGAACTGTTTGTTCAATGCCATTATGCCAATGATTTCATCGACGAAATTGCTGAAATTAAAAAGATCACACATTAAATTTCAACCTCAGAAGTGCCCCTAAACCCCATGAAAGTTTTTCACATCGACCAGACCTTTTGATTACCCGCTATAAATAGTGGCACATTTCAATAGAAGTATTATAGCATCATTTTCTTGAATCTTTAATCAATAAAAAGCACGTTATTTACAAAAAGAACTTCATCGGTGTATAGCATCTGTACATACATATATAGGCACGTATAATTACACTAAAAATACGTGTTTATAAACAACAATAGCACACCAGACACAAATACTCGCTGGCAGTGTGGAAAAATTACTGGAAAAACATTTAAAAATGGCTTCTGTATATAGACAGCCCAAAAGCTGCTTTTATGCCAAGGGCTACATTTCAGCTCATTTGTTCGGCACTCATTCTCCCCATAGAAGAAGCAAGATAGCTGCACCACCCTTCGAGTATTTAGTAAAAGATTGGACCCCTAGACAACATTACTTTTGGGTTTAGTCCAGTCTGAAATAATTTAAAGCTATCCGATGAAGAATAGCTCGACCAGCTGTATGTGGATTGACTGCATCTGGGAAAAACATTCGCACGCATTTTATGGATCAGGGCGCTCGCCAAACACCAATTCCTTTCAGAATTTTGAGAGTAAAGTTTAGAGGCCACAAGTCCACGATGATGCTCCATCCTTCCAATAACCGGTAACTTGGCAATGTCCGAACCGCTAGAATCTGTCACAGCAATTATGCAGCCAACATGATAAACGCAATCGCAATATTAAGCTGCAACAAAATCTATGCAGTTTAAAGTCGTGAGTTAAATGAAAATACTGATTAGAAAGAGAATGTCACTGATACCTTAGAAACCAAGGTGAAAAATGCAACATTATGCCAGTTTTCCCTCAAGAGTATTTACATTGGGGGAAAACTCATAGCGACGCTTGCCTCGATATCACCATTCTCAATAGTGCCCAGAAAACTTCATGAAAAAAGCGCACGATTATTAATGACTGCAGATTAAACTCGACATTAAGGCAGCGATAAAATTTCACTCTCGTGACAGCCACTGGAACTTCAAATACATCAGCCCTTCCTTTCTGGAAACAAGTCTGGAAGCCACCAACACGTCACAGAGTTACAATTTTTAAAAGCAACAAAAGCGCGAGAGCTCCTACGACACTTTCAAATCTTCTCGATGTAACAATCAGGCCCATTCGTCCCTCTGTACCACATCAAATAAAGACTGGGAAACTTTGGCCCCTTGAGCCGAAATGATTCAAAATCATGAGATGCACTCGCACTGCATTCTCAACTCAAAAGGGGCTCAATCATACTGGACTTCCGTTACCAGCCAGCATGATCCGCTCCAGCGAAATGGAGGAAGGAGACGGGAGTGTTGGAGAGTGTGGGAGAGGAGTGGAGGATGCGGACGATGAGTTGGGATTAGTGCAGGCAGAGGATGAGATGGGGGGCTCCACCACCAGCGACGAGCGGGGAGAGGAACATCCCATGTTGACCAGATGACCATTGGCATGACCATTTAAGCTGTGGCGGCTGTCCGAATCCATGCTGACCATATTCGTTCCAGTGGAGGAATTTGGTCCGCTGCAAACCAAGCTTTCGACGGCACGATAGAGGAACAGGTAATCATCCTAGACAGCAAATTCAATACGGAAAAGTATTAAAATTGGAATCAGGCTGCAAGGATTAAAGAAGCTGCGTGATGGGTTACCTGATTTCTCCAAATGCGAGGACGTCTCATGTAATACAACTTGGCATACTGATACACATCCACTTTGTTTTCAAATTCCAACTGCTTACTTAGAGACGTCAAGCAACAAAACGTGGCCGCTTCAGTGCCACCAGTTCTGAAAAGGATAATTCATGCTAAATTATTAGGATGTTCCAAAATTAGAGTTAAAGTGTATACGATTTCTTGCATTAACACTTGTAGATAGAAAGCTTACCGATCAACGACGACAACCGGACCAGTTTGATTCTCGGCAAACCATTGTTGGACAATGCGAACCAAGTCAAAAACTGCCGACAAAGGTGAGCAACACTCGGGCCAATTAGGACAATATATCATGCGACAAACTAATTCATAATCATCCTGCAGTAAACAAAAATTTCAAGTTTTTAATGCAAATTCTTTAATGGGAAAATGATTGTGCCAATAATTTGAAACCATTTAACAAACCTGATTTGAGTGCATGATGAAATCTTTTGTTTGATAAAATGAATAATCAGTTTCGCTGGACAACTTCGCTGTGAAAATTTCGGAAATAAGAGGATCGTCCTTTGTCGGCCAAAACGGTTCAAAATTCTAGAATGAAGTTTAAAACATGGTCAGAAAGCTAGTAACTTCTCGATGTCACAGTAAACTTTGCTGCAAATAAAGAAATCAAGAGAGGCCAACCTGGTCGTCGACGACTGAGATGACTACAATCGTCTGAACGTTGTGGTCCCAAACCATCTGCCAGAAATCAGAAGAAACATTCGGCAGCGGGTGCTGAGTTATTATGAATTCACGCAACTTGTGAAAGCCCTGTTTAAAAAATGGGGAAAGCAGGATTGAATGCAACATCGACAACCAATTTTTAAGGAATCAGAAATTTAAAAGCAGAAAATCACTTCTGCAACATACCTGTAGGAATGTGGCATTAATGTAGTCTGATCCTTCAATGCCCGGTTTCGTGGAAATGTGGACCCGATAAGCTTCAACAGGAACCACGTTTTGGTCCCGGTTTTTGCTGATGTTACATGGCTTGCGAGCAGAGGCCAATTGGAAGTCCTTGGGCTCAAAGCAAGTCACTCGCCTGTACTGACGCTCCAACAAATGCCATCCATGTGGAGACGACGGAGTGGTCCGATTTAAATCTCCATGTGGTATCAATGCTGTGGAGTTCCTCTCAGCGTCGCCAGATGTCTGCAAGCATTGCAAATAGCGTCCAAGATAAGGAAGACCAACTTCGGTCTCTTCACTTTCAATGGCCTCCAGAAGAGCGTCATGAATGAAAATGTACTGCTCCTAATGGTGAAAAAATGCAGTTTTCAAAATATGAAAAAAAATTAACATCTCTTATAAATTATGGCAGAAAATCTTAAGTCTGGCCTACAAATGCCCTTAATTATTACCTCAGTTTGCACCAAGTAATTGCGTTGACTTCTTATGTGCTTAAGGAATCCAAAGACATTCATGTCTCTGCTGCGTTTCATCTGTCGCAGCATCGCATCCAGCACAATGTAAGTGCCTGTACGTCCCACACCAGCGCTAAACCATGCACAGGACATAATTTGGTTAATTTGGTTGCATGGCAGCAGTGTCAAGATTTGCTATATCTGCTTAATGTGTGTAGTAAACTGGGATTAAGCAGTATAATGAAAGAAGAAAATAGTGAACCACAAACCTGCAATGAACTATGATGGGCCCAGCATCATCAGGATTAGCTGCTGCTGACTTGCGCACAAAACTGAGCACAGGTAAAGGATGCTCAGGCACACCATGGTCTGGCCAGTTGGTATAATGATACTGATAGACCATGCGCTCACATTGGTGTTTCTTTAATTAAAAGGAGCCAATTAAACAACAGAAAAGATTGAAATCAGAATCTAATGGTCGTCAATTCATGGAAAACTATGTACCTTCCTGACTTTGAGATTCTTTAATGTAAACGTTCGTATTGTGTATGTTGAAAGAACTGTTTCTTTAACGAGCTTAACTTGAATGAAACCATGGGTCTCAATGCCTTCTTTTGGCCAATACATATCACATTTCCGCTGGAATTTAAATTAAGAATCAATATAAAAAGAGTAATGGCATGCTCTGATAGAACTATCAAAAGTCAGTGATACATCATCTCAAATAGAATAATCAGAAAAAAAATAACATATATTCATCCCTCTTTAGAAATAATGAAGATGAAAATGCCAAGTGATAGCAACTGATTGAAGAGCAGACTTGAGTCCCATAACAAACATGAGAATGCTTACAGTACCCAGTTATGACAATTGCTACAAAATTTCTTCATACAGAATGTGTACAACCAACCATGGTTGTGTTCCTTTAAAAAAGCAGCTTATTTCCATATATACAAACATTTTCAAATTAAGAGTATAATCAAAATAGAAGATACTTAGTTTCAAGAGGCAAAATTCAAGGTGTACTATTTCACGAATCACCAATAATTTTCATCGTTGCTTTGGTGTTAAGTTTGAAAATGCCCAACATGCATATCACATGTGCAGGAATATAAAGCATCCCAATGTGCACTCAACAAATTCAGGTAAAGCATAAGGGAAAGATGTGCAACAACAGCCACCGACAGTTAAAACAAGAGAAACAGCAAAGAAAGAAGAAAAGAGGGATGATGACGTACTGTGTCTTCGCTTACCCTTCCCCGCTCAATCAGATTAGTAATCATTACAATAATAGCCACTCGTTGCTCCCACACCATTCGCCAAAAGTCAGCGAAGGTAGAGGGCAATGGACCTTGTGTTCCTATATAAGCCTTTGGCTTGTGATAACCCTAAAAAAACCGAAACCTTGTAATAAAAGTCGAAATATTTGGTCAGCTTTTTCAATAAATGTAAAAAAAACCCAACTCACATCGATATAATTGGCATTAATATAATCGCCACATTTCTTCTGCCCAGGTAGCTGCCGCAGAAGAACTCTGCTATGGTCATCTTTGAAATATTAAACACATTGGAATGTTTATCGTGAACCATCAGAAATTCGAAAAGAAAATTGAGCAAATAAATCAATCCTTTAACTTACATGCCACAATATTGAGATAACGATTTTTAGATTTATTATCTGCAGTTTGAGATTGCTCAGCCGAATAGTCTCCCACAGTCACTTGTTGTATGGACTAAGTTAATAGAAAATAAATATTGCAATTGAACAGGGAATGAACAATGCAGCTTAAATTCCGTTAATATAATAGAAATATACCTCATATTCCTTGGAAAACCCAATATCACCATCAGCGTGTAAATTAGAAACGTGTTTGATCCACAAATGAAATGGAATGGACGGATATTCCGACTCGTCTGCATTTGTGATAACAATAATTTGTTAGATAACATCGTAATAAAGAGTTCGCAAATTGTAGAACATAAAGACTTGCCATAAATTTCGTTCATATTCAGCTGTGAAGCGTTATTTTTCGGCGGTGGCGGATCATCCAAATAGTAATACGTGGCTTGGAAGCATTTTCTGCAATGCAATCAGAAACTCGACATTACAAAATATATTGGCCCTATTTCATACAACCAGTGAAACTGAGAAAACGAGCAACATTTCTCGTCGTCCAGTTTGGCAAACGCAATGTGCGACAAATTTATTAAAACTTGTCGAGGTCATATCTGACTTCAGAAACGTTTACAAGCAATTTGATTCCCAGCGGTGACAAGAAAAAGTGATAAGAAAAACAACCAAATGATAATTAATAAGTGATGTTCACCTATTTAAACAACCTTATCTAATCGTTAAAAACTACAGGAATTTTACGGCACACCTGTCACATTACCCACCAAAGAATTTACACAAATATTCATGACAATTTTTTCTTCAACAAGTAAAGGTAATTTCGTAAATATCATCAGAAGAACAGTGTTCAATCTATTTGTATGGTATATTTGCAAAGTTTGTATTCCTACCTCCATAATATGAGGGCCAAAATAGCCAAAATAAGAGTGAAGGAAGCACAAACGAGGCCAGCGACCATTCCAGCACTAACACCATCAGTATCACTCATTGGCTCATGGATATTAGCTACTAAAATAGCAATAAGTAAGTTTACAATAGCAAAGTGAAGTTGGAAGAGTGGCGTAAAATCTGAAAGCAAACTTACGAAGGCTCGAACACCGGGGATGCAGGAATACTTTGCGCGAGTCTGAAAATGGTCCCTTGTAAGTGTGATTCTTCTCGATCAAGCTTCGGGTCGCACCGCGCACTTTGACCTCATAATTTGTATTAGCAGTTAAATTAGGAATGAACATCTAAAATATTAAGACATACCATGATTAGTGGATGCACAAAGCCAGAGAGTAACAATTTGCCCAAAATAAGATCAAAAATAATCTCAATTTGAGCATATTTCAACGAAAATGCAAAATAAATTAATGGTGATTTTGAAAATCGTTGTCACGTTGCAAATTTTTGCCTACAAATGTAACCTGCTATATCTAAAGTGTTAACTATCCCTTGTATTTAAAATTTACACAACTTGTTGACACAAACTTACCATATGATCCTCTCTATTGTTTGGACTTTCCACAGCCAATTGCTCAAATTCCCATGAATTTTCAGCCCGATAGTACACATAGTAGTAGTCCACTTGGTGGTAGTAAAGGTGTGGCCGTTGCCATTGTAAATAAAGGCTGTCATACGACTGACATGTGAGATTCATGATTTGCGGATGACTGGGACCTTCAACATCTGTCCAAACTGTTAGCATTTCACTGGGTTCGCCTTCGTTTTCGACTGTAAATGCTTTCACCCAAATCTTATATGCTCTATAGGGCTCTAAATAAGAGTTTAAAAAAAGATAAAACAGGAAAAAAATAACGTCAAAGATGGGCAACAAGATGCTGAAGAGGGTGGTTTCAACATGTCACCTACCTAGTTCGGTGAGAACATATTCCATTTTTTGCTCGGTGTTTCTGAGCGTTCTTACATCGGTATAATTTTTGTGCATGTAATAAAGCCGGTATCCCTTGATGATTCCATTGGGATGCTCTGGTTGGTACCACTCCAGCTTCACCATGTTGTTGGTCACCTGAACCACACGCAGGGTTACAGGTTTGCTGGGGACTATAATAAGAAAGAGAAAAGAATAAGGGGCCTGTAATAGACTTGAAAACTAGCAGTTTCTATAGTGCACCATTTGGATCGTGAAAAGTTCCAGAGAACATTTAAAATAAAAAACTGTATTCCCTAAACGTAGGTGGTAGTTTGAACAAATATTCGTATATATTCGGGGTATATTCAATTGATTACCAATTCGAACAATAATTAATGCAAAAAAGGATTTTAATCTGGGTTACAATGTACCAATTCAACTCCACTAACTCAATTTAGAGGCAGACCAAATGTGCAAAAAGTTCGAGTCCTGTTCCTTCATCAACAGGCTTCATAAATTGGAACTTTCATATAATGCCATCAACAACATGGTGCGCATGGTGATAGCCTTCAACTAATTTTAAACAAATTATGATGAACTGTTCGTCTAGCTTAATTGATTCGAATACAAAGCAGAAGGAAATTGGGTAGGGTAGGAAATAATTTAAAAAAATTGTCTCCAGACAGCAAATAGATGTGAATTGCGTGGGAGGGATTGCAGAGAAAGCCAGAAGTCAGGAAATGGCTGTGAACGAAGAAGAGGCATATGTGGGAATCAGGGAGTGCCAAATATAGGGTGACTAAGGGCGCCCATTTCGCTTTTTGCTTTCAGAATTGGTTCAGTTGCCATATCTAAGAAAACTATCATATCTAAGAATAGTCAAAGAAAGAAGGAAAGAAAATTATCGCAATGACTAAATTTTCAAAAATTGGTATACGAGTACATGACACATGCATCAACGCATTGGAATTTCACAAATATCGCTTTTTTGTCCAATTCGTCCATAACCAAAAAAAAAGCTGCTTAAAATTTAGCTGGACATTTGCGTTAAAAACGCAATGAAAAGAAACACCTGAATGACCTACATATTACAAATGTAACCAGGTTATGTTAAAGCACCCATTATCAAGGTGCGCAAAGCAAAGCAGCCTTGAATTCAAAGTATATATAATTATTCTGCTAGTCTTAGGCATTATACGAAAAGACCCAATTAAGGGTCAACCACCTCCATCGCGAATATCAAATTTAGCAACTGAAAAGATTAAATACTGCCGAGGTGTCCCATTAATTTCACGTGTTAATTTTGGGAATTTCCAAAATATTTTGCTAGGTTATCTTGACACAGGGTGGCAACTTCAACAAATCCCAATTTTTTGAAATGTTGGAGGCTCCAGTTATGTACATCTTTATGTAAAAACAGTAACAGGATAAAAACGTATTTGTGTGTAATTTCTTTTAACAAGCACCTTTTGCATTCAATGATAAAATCTGCTATCTCATGAAAAAATTTTTTCTCTTAATTTCCTCACACTCTTATCACAGTGGGCTTTTCGTTTTGCCATGAGCAACGTTTTACAATATTTCATCGTATGCTTCATGATTCGTTTCCATTATAGGGTCAATATAATCATAGATTTCAACGTTACTGCACCATTTTGCATTTTTGACATTTTTTATCGGGGCAGTCAATATAGCAGATTCACTGGATTGTTTCTTTACAATGATTGGGTTTCAACTACACGTATGAATTTGTAGGGCATTTTTGTAACGGAATACTTTTGGAATGCAATTAATTGGACTTCGGACGCAGTGATAAAATATGTAATGAACGGGCAATATGGTCCTTGCAGGTCATCGTAACGGAGCAACAAGCGAGCGCCCAATGTCGCCCTAGCGAAGTTCCAAAGTGAGCGGAATTTCGCTCCCCATCCAAGCCTTATCGACTAAATAAATAAACCCGAAGAGCAGCGCCCATTTAACCCTTCATCGAGAGCATCTAGTTTAGTACACATTTTAATCTCGATGTAGATAAGCTACGATGAAAAAGCAGTGATGTTCACCGACCCCGCCGCGATAACATAATAATAATAGACAACAAACACTAATTTGGATATGAAAGTTGACAGGAGACTGAGGGACGAGTACGAGTGGGGAATATTTTTCTGCATCGAAATCGACGCTTATCTTCGAACGATAGTCAATTTACCGAGACGGTATTTCCCCGTCTACCTATCACGCCAAGCGTGATCATCTTCCGAGCTAGACAAACGTCAATTTTCGAGCGCTTTTCCCATTGGCAATCGGCCATATTCCCTTTAAAAATCCCAAAGATGGCCAAAAAAGAGCAAACACAAACAACAAGAAATCGAGCCAAGCCAGCAGTCGTCGCAAGGGCGTGCTGCGTTTCGGACAGCACCTCGAAATATTATTTTTACGGAGATTTTGGAAGAGATTGGCTTACCTCTGTACGTCTGAACCATTTTATTTTGTTATTCCAGTGTGTAATACTAATTGCATTAAAATGAGGGTCAGATACGAGAAGACTTGCGGACGACGGGGTGGGAGGGCGCCAAACTGGGAGGAATAATGGTGCCAGCCTGCGCAACAGGAAATCCCCCATCCGATATGCAGTACGCTTTGAATAAACTTTACGCCCTCGTAGAAACTTCCAAGGAGAATAACGACCGGATATCAGCCGGATCCCAACTCAGTTGGAGATCCCAATCCGAATTTCGAGTGCGAAAATACGATTAATTTTTCTGTTCCATTAAATTATTTTTATCCAAATTCGTTAGCCTGGCAAATAAAAGCCCTAACGGAGAGAATGTCTCTCTTCTAATTGACATCATTACAATGCCTAAAGCAATGTGCCCAACTCAAAAATTCTCAGCGACAGCGTATGAAGTTCGCTAAACCAACCCGCTGCTGTACCAAAATATCCCCTTCGGGTCCAATTAACCACTTCGAAATGACGAAATATAAAAATTAACAATGCTAAATAAATAAAAGATCTCGTTTTACGAGTCAAATGCCAGAAACTGGGATTTCCTGCAGTGAAGGCTAACACGACAAAGACAAACATTCGGGGAATTCCCTATTCGACACCGATCGCATTGTCAAAAGCGACAAGCAGCTATCGCCACCTAGCGGCCACTACGAGAAACCGCATTTTCCGATAGAAAAAAAAAGGCAATGGCGTCTTACACAGAAGCCCAAGTTTAAAAGCAACCCCAGACATGCAGCACCAGCATTACAAAAGCAACAGAAAAACGAAAGAAATGCTAGTTAGTCGTGCAATTTTTTAAAATAGTGCTGGATTCGCCAGGTGATACGGCGATAACGTCGTGCTTAAACAACTCACCCCCCTCTGCTGTCATCACAACCACAGTTGTAGCCGGTCCCAATCCTTCAGGGTTGTAAATCTGAACAGAAACCAGATACTGAGTGAACGACTTCAAGGGCTTGATGATGTAACTCTGGAATAACAAGAAAATAATGTAATTAAGAAAAAATTCCCAACTTGTGCACGATGATGGTCAAAATGAATTTATGAAACCATCAGTTTGTATTAAAAATGAGTAGAAACTCGTCAAGTAACATTTAAAAAATGCTGCCAAAGTTATTCTTTTCAATAACTCCATAATTTTTAGTGAGTGTTGATTAAAGATTCATCTTGACACCATCAAACGTTCCTATACATTTTGTTAAATTTCAAATTCCTAATTTGCAATTTTTTTTGCAATATGAAAGTTCAGAATCCCTCGAAGCATTAAATTGCCAAAAGGTAACTAAACTTCGAGGATCAAGTATGGACATGCAAATTATGCTCAGTTATCAAATGGCAAATAATATAATTTGAAGCATTAAATTGCCAAAAGGCAACTAAACTTCGAAGATCAAGTATGGACATGCAAATTATGCCCAGTTATGAAATGACAAATTATATAATCTGAATGATCAAAGATATATATATATCATACTTAGAGGTAACGTCAATCAATTTGCATTAACCTGCCAAAATATAACCAATAACATTAATAATTTTTGTACGAATAAAATGAATCATGAATAAACTTTTGGTGCACCACAATTTTACATTACCAAAGAAGTCGTTTTCAAAGCTCAGCCACCAGGGGTGGCACCTGAGCTGCTCGTACGCACCTTAACAGTTGAATCCTCCAGTCTGATCTCCTGCAGGGGATCATCTGGCAAATCTCTGATCTTATAAGTAATGCGATAGCCCAAAAACTCGCCATGTATGGTGTCTTTCTCAGGTGGCAGCCACTCGATAAGGACGGAAACATCGCTCGTGTTGTGCGCGGCTGTAATTGTGGGCTTGCCATCGGGAACTACAACAAAATCAGTTGGATATTAGGTGAAATCAAGATTTGGGGATAAATTCTTCCAATTTTACCATAGGTTCCATACCTTCCCTCAGAGTGATGATATAGTAGGATTCCACGCTGGGTTTACTACCTCCAATTGCATTTACAGCCAGCACCCGAAACGAGTACACGGTGTACGGAAATAATCCTATCACTTGGTAACTGGTGGTGTTCGTAGGAGTCATTATGCCCTTCGTCGTATCCCACTGGCCTTCTTCGCCCACCCTGGAAAATAAATTCAATTTTTAGTTTTGTCAGCCAGCTAGAGTGTCCACCCATTTTCATATATCCCTCCTTCTCGATGTTGCTATTTGCGCCAACAGATGGCGCCATAAATCAATTCTGGTATAATAAACGCTTTATGAAAGATGGCACCAACTCCACCAGAAGTGTCACCCACACTTTGTTGATTCCTACGGCGACACTAAAAAATAAGATCACTTTAGTATCAACGCTTATTGGTTACACGCTATCCGCTGACAGGTTTATGTTTAGCTGTTCCAAAGCAAATCCACCAGTATTAAGACGTTAAAATATTATGTCATCATCTTGAGGCATGATCAGCCAAATGATTACGAATGGGAAACTAGGATGTCATCATTGCTAACATTAAACATTGGGTTAAAAATCATCACTTGTTTCCCAGTTTTGCAAAAAACTTGTCTATACTTTTTTTCATACCATGTATCTGCATCATTACTTTTTTGAGCTTTAATTCATCACTGCTAATCAAATATTAGATAAAGTAAAAAAATTCTGGTAATGATCATTGGGCTGGCCTAGAAATGCTGACAAATTCTGATATGGAGATGTAATTAGCCCTTTTGCATTCTCGGAATCGAGAACTTCCAGGGTAGGTTCCAAATAATGTATCCCAGAATGCAACACTACTAATCCACTTAATGCTCGCATATAATGTGCATGTAAACGCACTAAATCAATAACTTTTGAAGGGCTACTGACTTCAAATACCTGCACACACCAACTGTTTCTTGAGGGCAATAAGCTATGCTCGACCAAGCGAGACAATGTTAGCAAGAAAAACGAGAATAAAATTACAAAAAAAAAAAATGGCCAGTTTGAATTTCGATATCTTTTCGGGAATAAGACCTACTGGAATGTCATTTTCGCGTGCAACCCTACTCGCTTGTTCACTTCCAAAAACGGTCCAAATTCGCTTCATTATCGTCTTACTGCGAGCTGATCGAGTACGACGACATGCACGCAATAACGAATTGGTTTAATTAATTTCTCGCCTTTGCCGGAGCCGTTAATTGAATTTCCCGAAATCGAAATAAAAAAAACCTTTTCCGAGTATTGCATGGTTATCGTTTTTGCGTCGTCGCCTTCTGCAACGTAAAGCGTGCAGCAACAAACATTTTTTTCTCGATCGTTTTTCAATTATCCCTTCTGACTATCACGGCCAAAAAAAAAAAAAAAAAATTATAAAAAAGGGGGGGTCAAAGGTCGCCAGGTTGTGGCAGAGGCGATGGAGGCAGCAGTCGGAGGTGGTCGTGATCTTCAAATTCTCGTTTCTCCTCCGTGTCACGACTTTGCCCTAACGGAATAGCATCGTACGACCCCAGAGGTTAATAATCACCCGAGACGAGCTTTTTGGGATAAACAAAAACGAGCGAAAAGGCAAAGGTGCAAAAACGACATGTGCGGATTGGCTGCAACCACGTTCTTTGTTTTGGTCACCACAAATGGGATTTGGCGCTCACGCAAAGCAGGCATGTTAAATTTTTTTTGTTTTTACAGGAACCACAAACTCACCTAATTTGAATGTTGTAGTGCAGGATGGCGCTGTTGTGAGCGTTGGGACTGGGCGTCCATGACAGGTTCACCGAGCGGGAGCTGAAGCTCAAAATCATCGGCTTGCCAGGAGGATCGGGAACCCCTGTGAAAACGAAAGGGAAAAAACATAGTCAGTTGCATGTACTACTTGTGTTGCATCATTAGCTGCTGAAAGTTTTGCGAAACACTTCAACTTTTGCGACCCCCGAAACACGCTATGCAAGGTGATCGAGTCCTACCTTCACTGCAAAAAAAGTGTTTTATATATATTTTAATATAAGTCCAAATATCGGAGAATATTTGATGGGTTTAAAGATGGTTAAAGATTTTATTAAATTTAAAGATGGGTTATGGTACGGTATTTTGTGAAAGTAACTTCTTCCCCAAGGCGTGTGAGCTGGCAGTGATTGCCTGCTTTCAAATGCTGCCCGATGAAAAGAATTAGTTTTTATTTCACATATCCAGTTCCTTTCACAGTTTTAGGTTAAGGGGCAGACAACCACAAATAAGCACGCAAAAAATAAAAACCACAGACAACCACAAATACGCACGCAAAAAAATGTAAAATGTTTCAGTTCGCAGGCAGTACCAGCAGGCGGCGCTGTGATCGCTAGAAACGAAAATGGCGTCTATGCAGGGAAAAGCAGTGTTAGACTCAATTTGAAAACCAATGAAATTGAAAATAGGTTTTCACACCAGTCCTTGTACGTGAACACGCAATTCGATTTTCGACTAAAATCATGAAATCAAAAAACTAGTTCTTCTGTTACGAGGGCCTGAATTTACGATCACCTTAGCTGTTTATGAGCGTTTAGTTAGGGCCAGGGGCACTCCATCAATAGTCATCCTGCATGGATGATGGGCCCATTTTGCAAACGAGTATGTCGATCGATTCCAGTCGTCAACCAAATGCACGGAACCATGTCCGGACAAGAAATTCCCGACAATTTTTTTGTCTCCTGTCGCCATGCTCAGAAATCCGGCAATTTTTTGTGGAAATTAATCTGCCTGCATCGAGTGTGGAGGCCCTGTGCCAGACAGCTCTCAGCGCCATTTTTAATTTATTTCCAGATAAACGCACGAATTGTGGGGGTGAATTATTCCCCATACAAGGGACGCTGCCGCATGTTTGCCCTGGCGTTTAATGAGGCTGCGAATATGAGTAGCGAAAACGTTTTAATTGGAAATTCGATAGAAAAAAAAAAGAGGACGAGATAAAAGATTACGATCATGAAAGGCATCAACCCGAGCAGAAATAACAGTATTAGTGGACGCGCTCAGGGCGTTGGTGTCTGCACGTGGCGCCAAAAGGAGACGCCATGACACCGAACAGGGAACGAAAAAACTGAGGATTTTTGAGGCGATTCCACCTCGAAAAGTGCCTTTCAAGGTGTTAATTATACGCCATCAGGATTAATGATTCTTTTCTGACTACTACAATTGATGATGGATGATGAATAGATGTGAGCGAGGAAAAAAAGGCATCCCCGGTGCATGTATAATTATGCCATCCCAGACCCGCACTTAGGTTGCAATCTGCGTAAATTGCAAATTACGCGTGAGTTTCCAATCGAAACTTGGGCCAAGAATTGGCGGAACCGAGTTTGCATCCGGGGCCGCCAAAATGGCCCCTTTGAAGACATGCGCCGAGACTGAAATGTGTCCCAAACACGCCCGTACATGCCCCACCATGCATGTTGGAAAGCTGAAATACGGTACACGTAACGTATAATAACACATTCTTCGAAAACTTGTAATTATGAATCTGACGCGGATCATCATGCGAAATACGCAGGATGGGAATTTGACAGGAAATGCAGTTTGGCAGCACAGCCTTCGGGGAAAAGGAATGAAGAAGGCCAAACGTGTGTACACAGTGTCATACCTCGTATAAAGCAACATGTATATTATGATAGAATGGTCACAAGTTAAATTAGTAGAACTATACATGAAAGCAATCAAAAATGTCCTGAATTATATACATGTACATGTGCATTGGCTGTATGTATAGGGTGGGGAATTCTAAACTGATTTCTTGAGTATATACTACATGTATACACCACATGTATATACACAGAGTTCCTCGATCAAAAAAATATAAAGAATTAAAGAGTTTCCCAGAACCTAGACCTATAAAAGTACTTTCATTCCCTTATCGGTCTCAATTGAAAACCACGAAAGTGCAGTTAAATAAAGTACACTTGGGTATACTTTTTTATGTTTGGCGCATAAGTCGACCTAGCATTCTGGATTTTACTTCTTTCGTTAACTTTAAAAGTTCGACTTGTGTTCTGACAGTGCTCATTTTCACTCCCAAGTTCAAACCATTTTCCAGCACATTTTATACACAGAATATAAGAAGAAACTTGATGTCTCGTACACAAAATATGCTGAAAAATGATGAAAAATATGCTAAAAACTTGAGTGAAAATTAAAGTTTGGATGGATGGGTTTCTAAGGACCTAATATGAAAAGTAAGAATTTGCAGCGATGGTTTTAAGGGTCCTTAAAATCCTTTAACAAAACGCTGGTGGAAATCTCGTACCACTCCATTTTGGGAGTTACTTCTTTGACACCCTGCATTACTGCATCGTCCACCTTCCTAAAGAGTTGCCCAATTTTGTGTAAATAAGCTCTCCAAACTGTTGAATTCAATAGACAGTTTCCAGCATCAAACGTGCTAATCGCATTGAATTTCACCGAGGATGTCGCGGAAAAGGAAACGACCTTTGACCCCAGTCGCGTTCGCCTTCGCAATTCTCATCTTTATCATCGAAGCTGCAGACGATCCAATAATAGCATCCAATGAGGAGGCCGGATTTTAATGCGAAGCAAACGACCAAATATTAGCTGAAAAACAACAACAAATCCTCTAATGAACACCCCCGAGCAAGACGCCCTCTACTGGCTCCCCGGTAAAGGCTGTTTGGCGGCACATTCCCATACCCCCCACACACATCCCCTTATCCTTCAATCACTCTTCGTTTAATATATTTTATTACCTTGTGTGGGGGGGTAAACATAGCGTGCGCCCAATTAAGGCATTATACAGGGTGTCCGCCCTCGTCGTCGCCCCCTCTCGCGTGCGTGGGGGAAATCATGTTCCCCTCGTCCACTTTCCCCGAATCAATAAGGCACCCCGGATTACCGCATAACATGCAGCATACACTATATTTGATATTTTTAATTAAGAGGAACCGAAAGCCGAGTTTATGACGCTAGTTTTGGGAATCACGAACGTGAAAATAATAACCGACTAATTTTTTACGTGCTACGACAATTCGTAAACAATAATTGAATCAAAGCGCCGATAACAAAACCAGCAATGAAATACAACTATTAACTGATTTTTTTTATTGCTGTCCATAGATGGCAGTGTACGAGCGTGGGCCATGTGCATGTATACTTCTCGAAAACAATTTATTCAATGTATTCATTCACGAATAGTTACTCATGAATAGTTTTATTATACAGAAAAACAACTATAGTTTGGTTTCAATTTCGACAGTTGGGAGATAGGACATTTTGCATTCCGTTCATCCGGGTACTTTGGGAGACTGCGTTATGGAAGGTTGCAGTTGCGTGGAAGTTTTCCCAAAAAGTGCATAATTATCGGCTGTTAAATTAATCGGGGTTTGGCGCAGCACCCCGGCGCAACTGGATACGCACATCCTGTCCTGCACGGTCTGCTGGACTGACCCCTGACCCCCTCCTCCCCTCCTCTTCCTTTCCTGCCATTAAGCGAAGATAGGGGGAGCTGCTCGGTGTTCGCGGATGCGTGTCTTCCATTTCCGGTTCCTCGCACAAGATGCTACGTGCAGCTGTTAACCAATTAACAATCCTAATGCACTCACTGTCCACCCACTGACCAGCGCGACCCGAGCACAAATTTTACCTCAAACAACCTCCACTTTTTCAGCGTAAATTACTTCGAAACGAGTTTTTTGAATAAATACCCATTTTTCTCGAGGAAGCAGCAAATTTTCACACCTACATGTATGCCATCGTCTGTTGCGCAGAAAACATACGAACTGATGGAACTGAAGGACAGCCAATCAGAGAGGTGTTGCTTATCGATTAGGGATTCCTGGTTTTTAGTTG